>OZ035998.1:5012808-5172808 GCA_964035015.1 Corallium rubrum
CGTGCATTCAATGCAACTGTAAATTCTTCCCACGATATTACATCACAAACTTCGAACGGTACTCGTTCCTAAAGATAGAAAATTTTAAAAATCAAGAATTTGCTGAATGAAAACGTCAATCGCAAGAAGTAACGGTCTCTTAAAAGATTTAAAAAGAAAGACAAACGAGTAAAACATTTTAATTACAAATAAGTGGTGCCAATTAAATATATATATATATATATATATATATATATATATATATATATATATATATATATATATATATATATATATATTGTTCAGATTCAAAATTCTGCATGAACAACATCTTAAAGGTCAACTCCAGGCAAATTACATTTTTCGCTTTACATATGTATTAAAGCACGTAGAATCCGAATATGATGGAAAAATTTAATTGAAATTTTTTTTCGTTGATCTTAGTATGTTGAATCGACGAATTTTGAAGTATTTTTATAAAAAGCCGTGTTGTATAAAGAGTTTGGCACTAGCAAGTGTGTGACGTAAACGTTGGAACGATTTTATGATCCATTAAAGTAAACACACTCAAAAAGTGTCAAATACTTTAATACATGCATGTAAGATTAGAAACTTGCACAAGTTATATTCATCATAAGTCAGCTTTTCTTATGATTTCAATCATCCAGGTTCAATCATCCCAGACTTGCTAGTGCCAGACTCTTTATACAACACGGTTCTTTTTAGAATACTTCGTTAAAAAAATTCAGCAATCAACAAAAAGTACGGTATGCTTCAAATTTTTATCATCATATTCGTATTTTCCATACTTTGGCGCATATAACAAGCTGGAAAAATAATTCGCGGCCTTGAGTTGACCTTTAACAATATTGGGTTGAAAATGGCATAAGGAACGTCAAGACGTCGTCACCAGACAACATGTCCTCTCGCTTAGAATTCAGGATTATCCTGAATTGTCAAAGTGTCTAGAGTTCACTTCAGATTATCCTGAAGCCTCGGGGACTTCTCTGTCATATAAAAAGCATATAACAAAAATTTCACAATTCAGGAAGAAACCCGAAACGAACGGAGCAATTTGGATCCGGAAAGCTGCCAGCCTGCCAGTCCGCGACGCGCGTCAATGAATCTATCCCAGACAAACCGAACCTGCAAGTGCCCTAGAGGCGCGTCTATCCTGGATAGCTGGAAATTTATAGTTACGCATGCAATATATATATATATATATATATATATATATATATATATATATATATATATATATATATAACTACGAAAAAAAGTAATGAGGGGGGGGGGGGGGATGGCAAAAACTTACAATTTGTGAAAACGCGTTGTCCCAGAATATCGTTCCTTCTGCTTCAGGTTGCTGGTTTCCGTGTACGATAACAGAAACTGGCAAAGACAATTGCTGAAAGAAAGTACGGCCTTTTACTCATTTACATGCATGTAACAGAGCATTTACATTTTTCCCTTTCCAATGTAATTTTACACATGAATTAGTTAAGGGATTGATTACACTATTCAATGACACTGAATTATAACTTTCGGCAGCAACCCTTTGCGCGAAAATAGTTTCATAATCTCTAGTGTTTCTTCACCAATGTTCAGTCTTACCATAACTTTAAACTTTTCACCACCAATGTGCAGCTGGGCTTCGAAAACTAGTGTAGATTTCTCATCCATGACACGCTACAGAGTAAGATTAAAAAAACACAATGTAACGATACAGTATAAAAACATTAAACAAGCCGAATTACTTGGAAAAAAGTAACGTTTCAATTACTTATATAGTTATTCATCTACCAATTACGCTAAAGTTCGGGACACGTTTTCCATCCGAGTTTAATGTTTTTCTTTGTTTTAAATTTCCAGTAGAAATTACAAGGCAATCCCTCTTAAACGTCGAGTAGTATGGCAACGCAGAAAATAGTTTATACTTTCTGTCATGGTTTATGTCGTGCATGTGTCAGTACTAGTTCGTGTTACGTGGTGAATCCCTTTTTTATATATTACTGCCAAATGTTCCTTGTTTCTTCAACCTTTCACCGCCAATTAACGTGGTATTTTACCAGCTGACTTTGCTCGTCAGAGGAAGAAATCTGGCAGTGAAAGAGTTATAGCCTATCTTAGCCATATTTTAGCCTAACTCAATTAAATGTGATCTCAAGACAAAGTGTACTTATTACTCGGGTTACCTATGGTAGGCCGAGTCTAGGTTTCGGCTTGTTTGTTTTGGGTATCACGCGTTTTGCATTTTTGCACTTTTTACTTCCGCTATTATTCACGCTTCCGGTGAGTTATTAGCCGTGTGAGTGAATGGATCTGAGTGAGGCCGTGAGACATGTTGCAAGTTCTTTGGATTCTTCTGCTTTTAGAGTAAATTGGACAAAAAGTTGAACAGCTTTGCCCTTTGATCAAGGGTTCTTGCACGCTGTTGGTAGATTTCGAAACTGACTGGCTGACTTAGCAATATCAGATGTGGCTGACAACTGTCTTGATCGTAAATATGTTCACCACTGCGCAGTATCCACCACATTGAGCCTTCGATCTGATCTTCCTCGGTCCACTCCCACTCTGCGAAGGACTTTGCCAGTAGCCCGAGTGAACGCCTGACCTAGACCGTTGTTTGTATATACATCAAAGTACTGTACGCAAAACCCGAACACATGCAATGATAACACTTTAATATGTTGATTTTGAGATCTTTTTACTGACGTACTAAAACAACATTGTTATCAACCTCGTATCTATGTAGGTCCTGATCTAGGAGTAGCGAAGATAAGACCCTGGGTACGAGGTCGGTGAATTTGAATGAGTCCGGAAGTAGCGACATAAACAGAGGATCTCAATAAACGATACATATAGTAAAGCATAAATATGCAATGACGCTTTTCGACTTTATTATTCACTCCCCTCGCGCTTTTCCCCAGTCCCTCGCCTAGCGGAGAGATGGGTTTGATCCTAGTCTACAGTAGACCGTGAAATTGTTGCTCCATTTAAGTCACAAACAACCTCCTTAATCCCAGAATTCCACTGAGAAAAACACCCAAAGCTAACGAAAAGTAATCTTCATTTCAAAAGTTTACCCATATATTTGGCGTGTGCAGGGGCGCTGGAAGCTGCTTAAGGCGGCGGGGGTAGCCATATAAAAAGGGCACTTTTTCTCAGCAATAATTTTTGCACGTGGTAAATGTTTGCCACTCTTTCTCTATAGCATAAAATAACCAAAAAGCATAACGGTATAATGAATGACAATGTATTGAGAAAGAAAATTCAACGACTGAATTGTTCATATTGATGCTACATTCCTATTTACCTTTAAGAAAACATGGCAAATGACCAAATAGCTTCAACGGGACCGCCAACGGGACAAATAGGACTGCCATTACAATGAACTTCTCCCACGGGGCTGCCATTACTCAGAGTGGTTTTGCATACTAAACTAAATTGCTAATTTATTACACCCAGTATTTTTGGGTGCTGTGACTGGCCGATTCCAGGGCTTTTTCCCACCCTCCAAATTTCAAAAAAACCCTGAGCACGGGGTTGGACGCAGCTAACCCAAGGCAAAATTAGTTTGCTGCCTCTGCATGGTCTGCAGTAACAAGTTAGCTTATGAGTCATTTGAGGTATTAATACAAAAGTCATTTAATACAATATATAATACAAATGGCAATTCCTGTACAAAACATTCCTCTTACGAGAAAGGGCAATTGGTTGCCCCGTGCTGCCCCCGCGCAGTGAGGGCAGGGGGGGGCAGCTGCCCCCGCTGCCCCCGTGGCTCCGGCACCCCTGGGCGCGTGTGTGTAATACGTACATAAAGACAAAAATATTAGTTTTGATTTCTTCTTAAAATTCTGGCGTACCTCGGTGTTTTTCTTGCCTTGGCGGTTCACTTTTTTCAAGGACTAACAAAGTTAAAACAGAATAGATTTGAGTATTTTTGGTGAATATATGAGTATAATTCAAAGAAAGTTTCCAGTTTCCTGTTACACAAAAAAATCCTATAACCTACCATGTTCTTAAATTCGGCAACCACGCAATCCTTCTCTTGAACGTACTCCATAACCTTGAAAAAAAGATATGCAAATTATAGAAAATAAATGCACTGCCTTGCACCTTGCTCCGGGCCCTGCTGCTCCCTCACACCACCCCCCACACCACACCACCCCCCACACCACACCACCCCCCACCCCCCACACCGCCCCCCACCTGACCGGACGCGACGAGACTCGAGACTGGACTATACACTAGCACCGCGTTATGCTAATATTACACTACGCCCTACTACAACCTGCAGCTATAGATTACTGTTGTAAACATTGCAATAAACAATTATGCCTCTACATTCTATTTTCTCATACACATTTTACCTTTTTGTTGTTTAAAATCTCGTCTTGTCCTTGAGATTTCCTAATAAGATGGTAAATGAAAAGTACTTCTAAGCAAATGCCACGTAATAGCCACACAAGTAAATATCCAGTGCCAATTAAGAATATTATGTATGTTTACCTCCGCCAGGAGGTTATGTTTTTACCTCTGTTTGTCTGTCTGTTTGTCTGTGAGTCTGTTTGTCTGTGAGTCTGTTTGCGAGTCTGTCACCAGGATATCTCACAAAATATTCGATAGGTTTTCGTGAAAGTTTGTGGAAAGATTGATCATAGATGAAGGACCAAACCTTTCAATTTTGGTTGAATTTGATTGAAATTTGGGTGAGAAATGAATACAAATCTGACCACAAGATTCTCCATGTAGAAAAAATGCTTGACTGCGCTCAATATGTTTATTTTACGCAAACTTTTTTGCATAATTTTCGTATGAGTGCAATCAAGCATTTTACTTATTCATACACGTGTAAGCCTTGAATGAGCTAGCCTGGTTAGCGGAATGACCCGTTTTCTTTCTAAGCACCTCTAAAAACTCGCTGGCGGAGGTGTATTCAGTATCTGAGTGCTCTCTTGTTTTTTTGTGTATTCATGTATGTAAGAATGTACTATACCAAGTTCCTGTTCGGTATAATTCTTCCGCTTGCTTCTCCCTGGATCAAACAAAATATAATAGATAAAATTAAAGAAAATTGGAATAAAATGAAGTAGAATGAAATGAAGTAGAGCAAAAAGAAATGGCATATAGAGTCGGGTGGAGTAGAATAGAGTGGTGTGGGTGGAGTGGAGTGGAGTCGAGTCGAGTGGGAGTCGAGTGGGAGTGGGGTGGAGTGGAGTGGAGTGGAGTGGAGTGGAGTGGAGTGGAGTGGAGTGGTGTGGTGTGGTGTGGAGTGGAGTATAGCGTGGTATGACATAGAATAGAGTAGAATAAAATGGAATGGAAAATTTCTTCGACTTTTCATTGCCAGAAACTCGATACATTGTTGAACCAGAGCTCTCCTTCTGATATGATAAAACATAAACTGTATATAAATAAGTCTTGTGGAAACACCACGTAAAATACTTCTTTGCTACTTAAAGAAATATTTTACGTGGAGTGGAGTCGAGTGGAGTCGAGTGGGAGTGGAGTGGGAGTGGAGTGGAGTGGAGTGGAGTGGAGTGGAGTGGAGTGGAGTGGAGTGGAGTGGAGTGGAGTGGAGTGGAGTGGAGTGGAGTGGAGTGGAGTGGTGTGAAAGAAATATTTTACGTGGTGTTTCCACAACACTTATTTATATTACTTTATCGCCATGAAAACGTTCAAAGAATTAATAAACTGTATAGACTACATAATACATAATTAACCACCAACTTAATTATCGGCATCACAAATTAATACAATTTCAAAACTTACGTGATTATAGTTGCCGTCACTTCTGGTTTACTCATTTGCATATTTAGTTTACCACCAATTAGATGTCTAAAGCATTACCAAAATATTATAAAAAAACACAGTGAAAATTACATACACTAGAACATAGACTTATTATATCCAGCAGGGTTATATGATCTCTGAGACAAACCTTGGCAGACCATATCTCGATTTATTATGATATTGACACAACAAAAGCAAGTTATAGCGTCTAAGTACGTTAGCTCGTATAACACAAACCTTACTGTCGACGTAAATTTCGTCTGGGTCTTTAGAACTTGTGGCGGTTGTTTCTCGATTACAAATGCCCTGAAATATTAAGCACAGATACCTTTAGTCTGAAAATACATATTTAAATTTACGCACATCCTTTATTTCAAATATTTTGCAAAACAACAATTCACTATAGTGCTTTTTGTTACCATGAAAACGAACGAAGGGACGGACGGACGGACGGACGGACGGACGGACGGACGGACGGACGGACGGACGAACGAGCGAGCGAGCGAGCGAGCGAGCGAGCGAGCGAGCGAGCGAACGAACGAACGAACGAACGAACGAACGAACGAACGAACGAACGAACGAACGAACGAACGAACGAACGAACGAACGAACGAACGAACGAACGAACGAACGAACGAACGAACGAACGAACGAACGAACGAACGAACGAACGAACGAACGAACGAACGAACGAACGAACGAACGAACGAACGAACGAACGAACGAACGAACGAACGAACGAACGAACAAACGAACGAACGAACGAACAAAAGTCACATTAATTAAAGGCTGAAGTACTCGTTTCCTCACCCTTGGATAAGTTCTGTAAGGAGACTCTTATATGCATTTTTTATTTCTGTCATTCTATTTAGTTCAGCTTTATTATTCTGTAGAACCTGCAGAAAGAGATTTTCAACCTACAAGAGGGAAATACAATTAACATTAATTTAAATTTATCACAAAAACTAATTTATTGGAAATTTATTACTTTCAAACCGACTTCATGAGGACAAACAGGAATTTGGCACTCATAAAATGTCCAAAATTTCTTGTACATCTTTATTTCAACCTTGGCATTTTCACATGCATGCCAAGATTTACAGACAACTATCAGTTGTGTATTCAAGTACCCGCCTTTCCTCACTATTTTATATTGGGCCCCAGAAGTGGGATCTGCATGCCGTAGATATTACTTGCGGAATCTGCTTCACTCAGACTTTATTAATTAAACAAACTTTCGATTCAAATTCTTAAATTTCATGTTAACTAAGTGAAGGCAATAGATTGTATATAGTTTGTCATTGGCGTTTCAGTGTATCATATTCATTACCAATATTTACATATCAAAACATCTTGTGCTGCATGATATTAATTTTACATTTGACCCAAACAGGAAATCATTGGACTTTTTTACACCTTGTTAGGGATAGCTTACCTGAGTAGTATGAGTGTAGCCACGCCATTCCAGTTCAGCTAAGGATTCGCAGCTGTTTAAAGCAAGTTTTTAACATCACTTAGTTAAGCAATCGACCACCGAAGGAAGGAAAGAAGGAAGGAAAGAAGGAAGGAAGGAAGGAAGGAAGGAAGGAAGGAAGGAAGGAAGGAAGGAAGGAAGGAAGGAAGGAAGGGAGGGAGGGAGGGATGGGGGAAGGAAGGGAGGGATAGGGATAGGGATAGGGATAGGGATAGGGACAGGGATAGGGATAGGGATAGGGATAGGGATAGGGATAGGGATAGGGATAGGGATAGGGATAGGGATAGGGGATAGGGATAGGGAAGGAAGGAAGGAAGGAAGGAAGGAAAGGAAGAAAAAGGAAGAAAGGAAGAAAGGAAGAAAGGAAGAAAGGAAGAAAGAAAGAAAGAAAGAAAGAAAGAAAGAAAGAAAGAAAGAAAGAAAGAAAGAAAGAAAGAAAGAAAGAAAGAAAGAAAGAAAGAAAGAAAGAAAGAAAGAAAGAAAGAAAGAAAGAAAGAAAGAAAGAAAGAAAGAAAGAAAGAAAGAAAGAAAGAAAGAAAGAAAGAAAGAAAGAAAGAAAGAAAGAAAGAAAGAAAGAAAGAAAGAAAGAAAGAAAGAAAGAAAGAAAGAAAGAAAGAAAGAAAGAAAGAAAGAAAGAAAGAAAGAAAGAAAGAAAGAAAGAAAGAAAGAAAGAAAGAAAGAAAGAAAGAAAGAAAGAAAGAAAGAAAGAAAGAAAGAAAGAAAGAAAGAAAGAAAGAAAGAAAGAAAGAAAGAAAGAAAGAAAGAAAGAAAGAAAGAAAGAAAGAAAGAAAGAAAGAAAGAAAGAAAGAAAGAAAGAAAGAAAGAAAGAATAGAATAGAATAGAATAGAATAGAATAGAATAGAATAGAATAGAATAGAATAGAATAGAATAGAATAGAATAGAATAGAATAGAATAGAATAGAATAGAATAGAATAGAATAGAATAGAATAGAATAGAATAGAATAGAATAGAATAGAATAGAATAGAATAGAATAGAATAGAATAGAATAGAATAGAATAGAATAGAATAGAATAAAATCTTTATTTAAACACGGTAAAAATCATCAGTACAAATGTTCAATATAATATATAAATAATTAAGAGAGTCTAAAGTTATCAATTATGTTAACTAAATTTATAATATGAATATAATATTTACGCAATGATACAAATAAAATACAGAATAATAAAAGGAAGAAAGAAATTACTATGTACTGTTTTACATGATTGCCGTGTGGGAGTCCGACGCTGAGAAAAATTTATCGACACCCCTTTTGAATGCGTTAAGGGACCTGACTGATCTCAAATCGTTAGGGAGATGACACAGAGAAGCTCCACTGTAGCTGAAACTACGTTTAATCCGTTCTAGGTTTAGGTAACTCTAATTTATTTTCAGAATCCCTTAGATTACAATTGGTTGTACGTAAACTAAATAATTCTTGTAAATACTCAGGAGTAAGCTTGTTGATAGTTCTGTGTATATTTTCAAAGCGGTATCGTTGTCTATAAATTGTCTATTTCACTTAAGAGCTCCAATGCCAGAAGAAATCTTTTTAGAAATTACATTGATATGCTCATTCCAGGACAAAGTGTCATCAGTAGTTAGACCTAGTGACTTGATGTACTTAACTCTATTGATTTCTTTACCATCTATGCAAATATGAATATCACAATTATTTTGAGTCAGGAGTCTTTGACGTGAGCCAATGATCATGAACTCAGTCTTAGCAACATTAACGCTCAGCTTGTTTTCCCTAACTATGTAAGTTATTTAGTTGGATATTCATACGTTGTTCCAGGTCATTTATATTCGGATTAGAGAAACTAATATTTGTATCGTCCGCGTACATTCTAGGCAAACCATCATCTAAGCAGTTTGGTAGGTCATTGATATACATCAGAAATAAAAGTGGGCCAATTATTGACCCCAGAGGAACACCACAGTTAATTGGCTTTGTATTAGACAAATCTCCATTGACATAACATTTTTGACTTCGGTTTGTCAAATATGACTGAAACCATCTTAGAGTGTTTTGGTCAACACCATAGTGTGATAGTTTGCGCATTATGATTTTATGATCAATGGTGTCAAAAGCCTTCTTTAGGTCAATAAAAACTACGCCATTAACAAATCCGTTATCAATGTTTACACACCAGCTATTGGTCGTTTCCAGTAAGGCGGTTACAGTGCTGTGTAATGAACGAAAGCCAGACTGACGACTTGTTAGCAGGATGTTTATTGTCAAATACTCGTAAAATTGATTATAGACAATTTTTTCAAAAATTTTTGTTACGGCTGGTATTACTGATATTGGTCGATAATTATTAAAGTCCAACTTCTCGCCATTCTTAAAAACAGGGAAAACTTTAGCCAATTTCCATTCATCAGGGAAAATACCTGTTGTAATTGATTGATTAAATATATGTGTTAAAGAAGGCGATACGACGTTTGCTGCAATTTTTAATAATTTGCAAGGCAGGTTATCTAAACCTGTTGCCTTCTTAGTATTAATCTTGTTTAATAAACAGCAAACTTCGTGCACATCGACTGTTTGAAAAGAAAATGTACTATTTGTGGGATTAAGATATGAAATAGGATCAATATCTATTGATGGTATTTCACTAGCCAAGTTCTCGCCTATTTTAACAAAATGGGAATTGAAAGCCTCTGCAATGTCTGCTGGTGTGGTTACAGTCTGATTATTCATTTTCATTTCCGAAATGTTTGTTTGTTTACTATGACGAGAATTTAAATCATTAATTAGCTTCCATGTTTTCTTTGGAAGGGAAGGAAGGAAGGAAGGAAGGAAGGAAGGAAGGAAGGAAGGAAGGAAGGAAGGAAGGAAGGAAGGAAGGAAGGAAGGAAGGAAGGAAGGAAGGAAGGAAGGAAGGAAGGAAGGAAGGAAGGAAGGAAGGAAGGAAGGAAGGAAGGAAGGAAGGAAGGAAGGAAGGAAGGAAGGAGGAAGGAAGGAAGGAAGGAAGGAAGGAAGGAAGGAAGGAAGGAAGGAAGGAAGGAAGGAAGGAAGGAAGGAAGGAAGGAAGGAAGGAAGGAAGGAAGGAAGGAAGGAAGGAAGGAAGGAAGGAAGGAAGGAAGGAAGGAAGGAAGGAAGGAAGGAAGGAAGGAAGGAAGGAAGGAAGGAAGGAAGGAAGGAAGGAAGGAAGGAAGGAAGGAAGGAAGGAAGGAAGGAAGGAAGGAAGGAAGGAAGGAAGGAAGGAAGGAAGGAAGGAAGGAAGGAAGGAAGGAAGGAAGGAAGGAAGGAAGGAAGGAAGGAAGGAAGGAAGGAAGGAAGGAAGGAAGGAAGGAAGGAAGGAAGGAAGGAAGGAAGGAAGGAAGGAAGGAAGGAAGGAAGGAAGGAAGGAAGGAAGGAAGGAAGGAAGGAAGGAAGGAAGGAAGGAAGGAAGGAAGGAAGGAAGGAAGGAAGGAAGGAAGGAAGGAAGGAAGGAAGGAAGGAAGGAAGGAAGGAAGGAAGGAAGGAAGGAAGGAAGGAAGGAAGGAAGGAAGGAAGGAAGGAAGGAAGGAAGGAACGAGCAAGAGCAAACGAGCAAACGAGCAAACGAGCAAACGAGCAAACGAGCAAACGAGCAAACGAGCAAACGAGCAAACGAGCAAACGAGCAAACGAGCAAACGAGCAAACGAGCAAACGAGCAAACGAGCAAACGAGCAAACGAGCAAACGAGCAAACGAGCAAACGAGCAAACGAGCAAACGAGCAAACGAGCAAACGAGCAAACGAGCAAACGAGCAAACGAGCAAACGAGCAAACGAGCAAACGAGCAAACGAGCAAACGAGCAAACGAGCAAACGAGCAAACGAGCAAACGAGCAAACGAGCAAACGAGCAAACGAGCAAACGAGCAAACGAGCAAACGAGCAAACGAGCAAACGAGCAAACGAGCAAACGAGCAAACGAGCAAACGAGCAAACGAGCAAACGAGCAAACGAGCAAACGAGCAAACGAGCAAACGAGCAAACGAGCAAACGAGCAAACGAGCAAACGAGCAAACGAGCAAACGAGCAAACGAGCAAACGAGCAAACGAGCAAACGAGCAAACGAGCAAACGAGCAAACGAGCAAACGAGCAAACGAGCAAACGAGCAAACGAGCAAACGAGCAAACGAGCAAACGAGCAAACGAGCAAACGAACAAACGAGCAAACGAACAAACGAACAAACGAACAAACGAACAAACGAACAAACGAACAAACGAACAAACAAACAAACAAACAAACAAACAAACAAACAAACAAACAAACAAACAAACAAACAAACAAACAAACAAACAAACAAACAAACAAACAAACAAACAAACAAACAAACAAACAAACAAACAAACAAACAAACAAACAAACAAACAAACAAACAAACAAACAAACAAACAAACAAACAAACAAACAAACAAACAAACAAACAAACAAACAAACAAACAAACAAACATAATGGATGACGGTAAAGGAAGGGGATAGAGATAAATACGAAAATATCTGGTATAAAGTAAATACGGAACGAAGGAATGGGAAGAGCAAGGGAGAGAAACAAAGCCAGGGAGGGGCAGAGGAGAAAAGCGAGAAGACCTCGTGTGGAGATATGCGAGAAAATACAATAAAAGAGAAAGATACAGTAGTCATACGTAAGGAGTGAGTTCAAAAAAGCCTGGAATAAAGGGTGGGCGAAGAGAATGCAGCTCAGGGAGCTTACGAACTCCAAGGCACAATCTGTTAATGCTCTTCCTTTAACCGCCCAAGTTAAGCCCGGTCAATTAGCCTGGGGTTAGTACCCGGATGGGTAACCACTTTAGCTTCAGTGGAGTTGTTGGTTCTCTCGTGTGCTTCGAAGAGTTTTCACCGAGTTCTTCGGTTTTCCTTCTTCCGTCAAATCAACGCCATAGTTTCCCCAGTTAATTTTACTACCTAATTTTATCAAGGGGTGAGGGCCATTAATATATTCGGTTATCAGTATCTCAGACCCCGTTTACACGATGCCTGTACAATTTGAAAACGGAACAAAATCATGCCGGTGTGTAAATACAGGCCAAAAAGTCTTGCGTTTACATGGTGCCGGTATAATATAATGACGGATTAGCATGTGACTATTCTCTTCCAATGAGAATTGAGAAGACTTTGTGAATACTGCTGACCCGAATACTGTGGTCGTATATATCCTGATTACCGTCATCAAACTGTTACGGCACGGGCGTTTACACGATACCGGTTAGTGTTCCGTTTTCATTTCATGCCGTCAAGGAACCCGTCATCATTTTGTGCCGTTTTCATGTCATTTTTGTGCCGGTATCGTGTAAACGCAAGGCCTAAACTGCATGATTTTGTTCCGTTTTCAAATTGTACCGGCATCGTGTAAACGGGGTCTGAATACAGTACTGTCATGTTATCATTCAAGTTAGTAGGTACTCATATTACGTCTGACCTTAAATGGGATCTTCACGTTGAAACCATATGCTCCAAGGCAAGTAAACGCCTTTATGCTATGCGATCATGGCGAGAAATGGTGGACATAGAGAGGCGGAGCTAAAGCCCTATTAAACTAGTATCTATGTCGTGCGGTCGTCACAGTTCCGCGGTTCAGAAGAAAAGAGAACAACTAATTTATGCAATGTTGGATGAAATCTAATTCATTCGATGATCAGAAAATACTGAAGCTTTGAGATTGAAAACCGCAACAACGACAAATACAGGCCAGAAACGAAGAATATCATCGAAAAGACGGATCTTTATAGTAGCCGAATCAGATCGAAACTTGTACGGAAATAGTATACCTCTGTTTGATTTTCGATAACGTGAGCAGCAAGGTTGGTACAATTTGCGTATTCGCCATATTGGCTTATGTTAGACTTGTGCTCAAAATAGTATATCAAAAACCGCAACGGATTTAATATCTGTGCCATATCGCTCATGATATTTATATCGCAGATGTGTTGCACTATACGATTCAGATTGAAACATTTGAAATAATTTAAAAGTTGACACTGCTACGACGATTGTTTCACTCATCCTCTATGTAAGTCTTATTAATCTTGCAGAACTTTTCTAGTCAAAATTTTTGTAAGTGGGCATGCATTACGCGCATGCGTGACCATTATTTCTCGCCATGCTTTGAAACGTAGTGGTGTCTCGCCTAAAGACTTACTAACTGTATACTGTTGTTTTGTTCGGCCCGTTCTCGAATACGCCTGCCCTGTTTGGCACTCTTCTCTGACTGTATCATTGTGCAACGAGCTGGAACAAATCCAAAGACGCGCTACCAAGATCATTCTACCTGACCTCTCTTATAATGATAGACTTTCTGAACTATGTCTTGTTACTGCGTACGAAAGAAGAGAAGTCTTATGCCGTCGGTTCTTTAAGTCTATCTTACGACCTGAGAGTAGAATTCATGACATTTTGCCTCCTCCAACTGTACATTCGTACTCCCTCAGGCATCCTAGAACACTACCACTTGTGAAATGTCGAACTAAACGTTTTCAGAACAGCTTCATCCCTTTCGCGATTAGGGCGTGGGATGCGGAGCTTTAGTTTTTTTTAAGCGCATTTCATATTATATATCTGAGTAACATTTAATACTTTTAATCAGTCTCACTGTTGCAAATTGTACTTTAGTTAATTTATATACATTTTTACGTTTTATTCACTGTAAACTTGAGATTTTCAATTTTTTTGTAAATTTGCCATTCAAGTATTTGATTAAAATTCAATTCAAATTCAAATTCAAATTCAATTCAAATATAATAGTTTGAAACACCCCACCCCCCTTCCCAACTGTTTTCTCCACGGATTTAAACAAATCAAAAACTGGGTCTAGAGGAGAACTATATGTCCACCCTGTGGCGCAGCCACTAAATTTCTGTAACAAGTTACGTACTGTTTTTTGGCTTCGTCCAATGATCCTGGCTCCGGGTAACCACAATGTGACAATTTTTGACTGTACTTCCATTGAATAATTTCTTCAAGGACATTCTTTTGGAATTCTTGGAAATGTTCAAGCTGGAGTTTTAACTTTTCAATCGCCTCCTAGAATTAAGAAAAATGTAAACTCTACTTATTATTAGGGACTTTAAGATGCTAGGACGACGAGTCGACGGATTAGCAAGATACAGTAAGTTTTAAGAAGCCACGGTAAACTGATTTTGAAGGTACTGTTTAATGAATGAGCAGGAGTGTTTTATCAGATATAAAGACACGAGGCGAAGCCGAGTGTTTTTATATCTGATAAAACACGAACTGCGAGTTTATTATACGGCTTCAAAAACGAACCACTTAGTAAGTTCATTGTCGTAGTAAGTTTGAAAAATAACCTTGTCTAAGCCGAGAAAATCAAAGCTAAAGTTTATGTAAATCAGGAGGTATCTTTATCGCATATAAAGACACTGATTAAACTTCGATTTCGTCTGAATTTTCCTCATGAATTATTAATGGTTTTTGAATGACTTCTGAAACGCCCCAGTATTGCTAAAATGATTGTAGTGTCTGTATTGAAGTCAATCTCAAGCAACAGTTCTCCTCTTTTGGCTGTTGACGTGAAAATGCTCTGAGTGGCCTTGTATAAAGTACGAGGAGGGTGTTGAGATTACTCTTGGGATTAAACATTATTCATTTTCTTCGTTCGCCAACTTTTTGCCAAATTCTTTTGTTCAGAGAAGGTTGACGTCGTAGATCTTCCTAATATTCAATATGACTTGCAGATAGCATGCAGGTAAAGGAAAAACCAATCTTTCAACCCGTGTGAAGTCAGGGATTTCAAGGACTAAAGGGTTGAATTTTAAAAAAAATCGTGGGAAAACTAACAATGCACTAGTGGCCAAAATTAACGACACACCTATATTTCTGCAAATTTTTCAGCTTTCTCGTAATGTTTTTAGAATCCAATAGAGTTCAAAGTTTTATATTTTATTCGAATTCCTATGTCTCAAATTGTATAAAAACAAAAGAAGATTTTCATTTCAGTATTTTTTGTAAATATTTTTTCATTGAAACACATAACAAGGGTGGCTGAAGTCAGTTTCACGTGTCTGGTTGTCTTCCGAAAAACTTTCATAACCTAGAAACTTCATTGTTAAACATATCTTCCTGACATTCTGATAAAGTACTTTGATTCGTAGTTTTATAGGATTTTATAATACTGTTGGCTCATTTTTCAAAGTTTTGAGTTTCTAGGCTAGCCTGGTTAACATGGCTCACGTGATTGATTAGGATCTTACTGTGGTTTTAAAACTCGCATAAACTAAATTTACAAAGAAGAATTGGTTTAGTTTAGTTTAGTTTAGTTTAGTTTAGTTTAGTTTAGTTTAGTTTAGTTTAGTTTAGTTTAGTTTAGTTTAGTTTAGTTTAGTTTAGTTTAGTTTAGTTTAGTTTAGTTTAGTTTAGTTTAGTTTAGTTTAGTTTAGTTTAGTTTAGATGTAAACAAATCTAAACGTTAATTCAAATCTCCTTTTGCGGCCGAGGAAAGAATTTCGTGACACGAGTCAGCCTGGTTAGCCGGGCTAGCCCAGCTCTTGTAATCAGCACCTACGTCTTAAAAGCCGCCATTTTTTAAAATGTATTTGTTCGCCCCTGTTTACTCAAATTTAAATAATTAGGTCTGATTGATGTACTAAAATAACAAAAGGTTTGTTGCCTAATTATAAAGTATGAAAATGATGTCACTGTTCCAAATTCGGTCGTCCCTGGTTAGCCGGCTTTGCACCTATATAGTTTTCAAAAACTCATGAATAATTCATGAGCAAAACACAAAAGAAAATCATGACCGTGACGTGTAGAGATCAGTGGTCTCTATATGTGATAGACACGCTCGTTATTTTTCTTCGATTTTGCGGCTCAGACAACTTCAATTTTCAAAATTGATTTCTATATGAGCTTATTATATGGGTAGTTTTTGAAGCCATTTAAAACATTCGCAGTACGGCACGTGTTTTTCTTTTACGGTACGTAAGATGCCACTATGCTTAGTTTTGATATGTTTGGACTTTGATGTGTTGCCCTAAAATTTCTATGGAGCTCTGACTTTGTTAAAGTTTAGCAAGTAAAAGTATTTAAGTTTTTTTTTTCCAATGGATGTAAGATTTTAATTAACTTACGTTTCTTCGCCCCAGTAGCTCTTCCGCCATTTGCTTCACAGATGCCCACATTTTCTCCATATCACTTTTGCACCTTCTTAAACTCTCCTCCTAAATTACAATAAATAGCAAACATGACCAGAAATTTAGGATGTCAGTCCAGCAAAGTATGCGCACAAACTACCATATTTAGAAATTCAATATGGCAGAATCATTAAGCTTTCAATACAGAAAATTTCAACTTGCTATGCGTAGAAGATAACAAAAACGTACTATCATCTTCCCCACGTCTATAACATCAGACGATATCTCAATGAGTACTCAACTTCAGTTTCAACGCTCAAAAATTGCCATCATTCCGCCAAATGACTTCTAAAATTACTGTATTTGTCATTTATATCTGCTTATTGAATGTTATTAAAATCCTGATGTTAGTCACCTTTATTTCAGTATAGTACATTTGTAAGCGTCGGCCGACAACTTCCCCACGTCCAGATCTGTTGTACGAGGGTACGGTATTTATTTGAAGGCATTTGAGTCTTTTCCCGTTGTGCCAAATGCGTTATAAATCGGCTTATTTTCAGGGCTTACGTTATTAAATACCCGGTTTATCTCTTAAACATATTCATAATTGGGTGACAAATGTTTACAGACAAAAGAATTTTTACTAATTATTTGGTCTGTTAATCGTCGGAATTTTAATTGTTCCTCCCTGAGTCCGCGATGTTATGCGGTCTTCAGAGCGCTGGGTGTCCTTCATTTCTGGCCATGAAACACTTGATGTCAAACCATACGTTAAATGTATATCAAACATAAATAAACATAGAAACGTTTCTAAAATTTTCAGGTTGCTACAGTATAATCCCCAATCCCCTAATATCTTCGCGTATAAGGCGATAGAACTCACGCCCACCCGCTTTCTAAAATCCTCAATACATCCGCCCCAGTAATCGATTCGATCTTAAGCAGTAATACCAAAATCAGTTTTGTGCTCGTCGGGCCCAAAATAACGACGCGTCAATAACAAACCTAACGCAAAGAAATGTAATCAAGTGAGTGAATTAGAATGCAGTCTTTACATCAAGTTTATTTCAAATGGTTCTTTAGTTCTTTATTATGGCAGCGTTCGACGTTACATCTAAAGGACGCAAACACTACCGTGGGAAGTCCACGACATATTTACTCTCTCACGTGATTTCATTTCTTTGGGTTAGACTTGTTATTGCAGGTCGACCTCACATCCAAAATTAAGGATTATCCTTAATTGTCAACTCGCCAAGAATTAAGGATAATCTTTAATTTTAAATGAAAACTCATCCCCCATACCCCAACCCCTAACCACAACCCCCCGGTAACCCTAAACCTAACCAAAAACCTCCGGTAGCCCTAAACCTAACCAAAAAACCCCGGATCCTAAACCTAGTCACAACCGTCCGGAAAAATGACCCACGTCTCAAACCCGGACCACAACACCCCTCTAGGATTTTTAGCTTTATGTGTTCAAGTTTAACATCCCGCTTGTGGGACAGATAAATTAAGGCCACGTCTTAATTGTAGCCCTATTTTAAAATTAAGGCCATGTCTTAATTCGAGCCCTATTTTACAATTAAGATATACACTTAATTTTGGTGAGAGATCGTGTTGGTTATTGACGCGTCGTTATTTTTTGTAGTAAATTGTGAAGGCTTCTGAGATGTGTCATGGCTCGAAAGATTGGGCAAACACTTCCAGCGGATAACGACTTGAGATAACACCCCCCCCCATTAATTATCAATCAACAAGGTGTCTGTTGTTGTGAAGGAATCAAAGTCAATTTATTCACCTTTACTGTTTGTGTCAAACTGGGATTTGCTTCAATCTCTTTGTATTTGCTCTCGAGTAATACTACATTAAACAATCAAAAAGTTAAAATGCTTTAAATATTTGCATATATTGTATATTAGAACAAGAAAATGTTGTCTAGATAATTAATTTATGGTTAACTGAAAGGAAAAAAGGAAGAACAAAGGATATTAAAAGTAAACGTGACAGGAAGTAAAAAAATCAAATACAAGTTTAATTGAGATGACACTGTGTCTCACCAATTTTATTTCTAATTTCTTCAAATTTTATAACGTAGTTTTCCTTTTGTTGTTCCAAAGTCTTAACAACTTGCTCCATCTCCTATTGTTTTAAAAAAGAGGCATGCTAATTCATAAATGTCCTGATATAATAGTTTAAATTATACCATATACGAACGAACGAACGAACGAACGAACGAACGAACGAACGAACGAACGAACGAACGAACGAACGAACGAACGAACGAACGAACGAACAACGAACGAACGAACGAACGAACGAACGAACGAACGAACGAACGAACGAACGAACGAACGAACGAACGAACGAACGAACGAACGAACGAACGAACGAACGAACGAACGAACGAACGAACGAACGAACGAACGAACGAACGAACGAACGAACGAACGAACGAACGAACGAACGAACGAACGAACGAACGAACGAACGAACGAACGAACGAACGAACGAACGAACGAACGAACGAACGAACGAACGAACGAACGAACGAACGAACGAACGAACGAACGAACGAACGGGTGGGCGGGCGTTGGGGTCGGGCGGACGAACGGGCGGATGGACGGACGGACGGACGGACGGACGGACGGACGGACGGACGGACGGACGGACGGACGGACGGACGGACGGACGGACGGACGGACGGACGGACGGACGGACGGACGGACGGACAGACAGACAGACAGACAGACAGACAGACAGACAGACAGACAGACAGACAGACAGACAGACAGACAGACAGACAGACAGACAGACAGACAGACAGACAGACAGACAGACAGACAGACAGACAAACCTGACGATGGAGATGTACCGGCATCGTGCATCATCATTTTACCTGGGAGTTCTGTGTAAGCATGTTTGCAATAACGTCCGACTGTCGAGCAGTGTCTTCAGTTCCTTCCATGCTATCTACTAATTGTTGCTAAATAAAATACAAATACCATATTTATACAATAGTGTAATATGTAACACACAGTATTTCAAATTAATAGTTGTCATTGCGAGGTCAATAAAAGGTTGGAAGGTTGATAACCTGTATATAAACTATATTACTTACGTCACTCGATGAAATCATTTGGTGTTCTGCAATCAATAATTGGTGCATTATATGAGCAAGAGCAGTTGGATTGTTCCCATATTTCATCTTAAAAGAAATGTTGAAAGTGAGTCAATATAATTAGTTCAGAAGATTATAATTTACATGTAGAAAACTTCAGTTACATCGATGTAAGTCATCCGATTCACGGCAGTGGTTTCCATAAAACTCCTAATCTGTACAACTAGCCCCCATCGCTCTTCTCATGCGCCGAACCTAATGATAATGAGCTTAATAATATACATGAAAAAATTTCTCAATTCTGATTGGCTGAGAGGAGTGCAATTTTAGTGTAATTCAGTGCAGAAAAATGAAATACAGTGCAAATTTTGTAATTTTTTAAATTTGCACAAAAATAATTTTTTTACTAGAAAAAAAGCTCTTCCTGTTAATTTTTTTTTCATGTATGTTATTTGAACGAAGCATTTTGATTAGAAAGATTCTCTTTATGATAAATTTTTTCATGTATATTATTAATAAGTAATAGCATGATTTCTCGTGCAATTTGAAAAAAAACATGCACTTGTAAGTTTTTCAAAGACCTCAAATAGCACTCGTCCTTCGGACTCGTACAGTTTTGATAGTCTTTGAAAAACTCACTCGTGCATGTTTTTTTCCAAATTTTAACCACGCTATTGCCTATACAAATCCTTTGTTTATGCTGATTTGCATTAGGTTCGACGCATGAGAAGAGCAACGTTTGAAACGGGTCTAACAATCCCTAATTGCACTGCATTTCATTCATTCATTCATTCATTCATTCATTCATTCATTCATTCATTCATTCATTCATTCATTCATTCATTCATTCATTCATTCATTCATTCATTCATTCATTCATTCATTCATTCATTGTATTTTATTTTATTACATCTAGCATTTTAGGAAAAGAATATTTGAGATTCAGTATACGTCTCCATTCAGTTTTTAGTGCCAATGAATTTAATTAAGCCCCTCCCAACTGTTCTACCTCTCTCAACCTCTTCCACAAAAAAGTGTAAAAAATATTAGCTATGGTGGCGTGTCTTAATTAATATAGATTTAATTTACAGTACGCATGATTACCTCAATATTATTTGCAGTTTCATTCAGTTTATTAATGAGTATCATGGCTTCTAAAGTTCTGTTTAAAGATGTTGCCTGTTCAGAAATAAAAACTGAAATTAGTATACAAGACAAAGCATAAACTGATCAAAATAAACATCTTGAAACTCAAAACATGAACTAAAACACGTGAAACGGTTTCTCTCCGTTTGTTGCAATATGCTGCAAGCTTTAAGGTGAGGCAATATACGGGCAACATTTTTCTTCAACTTGCAACGTAATTTTGTTGCCTTGCACCCACCTTAAACATTGTCACGCAACAATTATTGGGTGGTAATACGTGCAACGACGCTTTTCAACCTGCAACAAAATCATTGTTGCGTGACAATGTTTAAGGTGGGTGGTAATACGTGCAACAACGCTTTTCAACTTGCAACAAAATCATTGTTGCGTGACAATGTTTAAGGTGGGTGGTAATACGTGCAACAACGCTTTCCAACTTGCAACGCAACAAATTGCGTTGAAAGTTGAAGAAAAATGTTGTCCGTATTACCTCACCTTTAGTGAGAATAATTTTAAAACCTCAAAAGGACCCCATATGCAAATTGCATGCGCATGTGCGACTCACGTTTGCTATACAGATACAATTATTCCATGTGAACCATATGCAGCATGAAACGTTTGCGCATTCTTGTTCTACAGAACCTGTAAATACAATAATAGTCCATTTTGATTACCTGTTTGGCTTTTTGTCTGAGAGCATTGACAAGATTATTTAAGAGTTCACTCGCCATCTGCACCTGTTCTTGCACATTACTCTCAACAGCCTCACCCCTAAAAGAAATGATATACAGTAATATTATTTCTTGCAAATTTGAATGGCTACTTCAATATAGCTGGAAAACGTTTCTTCAAAAACCAATGAATATAGACTAGTCTAACGTCGTGGTTAAACGTTCCAACACTGTTGTAAAAAATCAGGTAATGAACAATGTTAAACGATATGTATTGGTAAATCTTTTCCCAGCATTCAACCAAACAAAAATATGGCGTAACCTTTTACAACGTTGTTTTATTGGTAAGATAGTAAGATATCGTATATAATTTCCATTTGATTTAAATAGTTACGGCCTGATATTGTACAGCAAAGTTGAAACGCTTAACCAGCATCTATAATGGCACATTATGATTGCGGTATAATTCAGACTTTTAATCTGGTTTTCCACTAGGCGACTTTTTTTCGCGTGAATCGACGTCCTATCTTGTTAGAATTGAATAGATTTCTAATTAGTTCAAGTCCAGAGCATAAAAGACAAAAGAAAAAGTCGCTTCGCTAGTGGAAACCGCCGTTATGCAGTAGATAGCCTATACCAGGGCATCTATAAGGGTCAGGATACCAAGACCCACAAAAGCCTTGAATATAATACCAGCAAAATAGCAAATGTATTAACATACAAGTTTATATAAATCAGAAAAAATCTTTATATGATTTACAAATATTGATTAAATATTAATTTATTTTAAATATTCTTTTACGTTAATATTTCATGAAGAAAATTCAAAAGAAATTAATATTTAATACTTAATATTAACTTAGACCATGGTGCGAGATGCGCATAGATTCAATATTATAGTCCCACGTGTTTTTGTTCTTGGCCAACTGTAATAAATTATTGGTTTAATTCGTTTTTGGGGAGGTTATCAATTGGGATGTTTTTCCTGTTTCCCCCCCTGTCGCGTATCAGTCATATTTATGTATGTATTAATTAATCAATGTATTTATATGTATGTATTTATGTTTTTGCGTATGTAATGTACTTAACTTTGGTCATTTAAATTGTCAAAAGTTTGCCTAGCTCTCGTTTAGGGAAGCTGCTAGCATATCCTAATCGAGATGGGGAAAAGGCTTCCCTCTGCTTCACGTTTTGAGAGCGCTATAACTGCCATATAAGCGTAGATTTCTGACCACTAATCTGTTTATGGTTCTCGAGCTGTGGATTGCTGACCACTGCTCTGCATGCAACTCTGGAGCTGTTAATTACTGACCACTTCTCTGCATGAAACTGTGGAGCTGTGGATTGCTGACCACTTCTCTGCATGAAACTGTGGAGCTGTGGATTGCTGACCACTTCTCTGCATGCAGCTCTGGAGCTGTGGATTGCTGACCACTTCTTTGCATGAACCTCTGGAGCTGTGGATTGCTGACCACTTCTCTGCATGCAGCTCTGGAGCTGTGGATTGCTGACCACTTCTTTGCATGAACCTCTGGAGCTGAGGATTGCTGACCACTTCTCTGCATGCAACTGTGGAGCTGTAAATTACTGACCACTTCTCTGTATGCAGCTCTAGAGCTGTGGATTGCTGACCACTTCTCTGTATGCAGCTCTAGAGCTGTGGATTGCTGACCACTTCCCTGCATGGAACTGTGGAGCTGTAAATTACTGACCACTTCTCTGTATGCAGCTCTGGAGCTGTGGATTGCTGACCACTTCTCCGTATGCAGCTCTGGAGCTGTGGATTGCTGACCCCTTCTCTGCATGAAACTGTGGAGCTGTGGATTGCTGACCACTTCTCTGCATGAAACTGTGGAGCTGTGGATTGCTGACCACTTCTCTGCATGAAACTGTGGAGCTGTGGATTGCTGACCACTTCTCTGCATGAAACTGTGGAGCTGTGGATTGCTGACCACTTCTCTGCATGAAACTGTGGAGCTGTGGATTGCTGACCACTTCTCTGTATGCAGCTCTGGAGCTGTGGATTGCTGACCACTTCTCTGCATGCAGCTCTGGAGCTATAAATTACTGACCACTTCTCTGCATTCAACTCTGAAACTGTAGATTGCTGATCACGTCTCTGTATGCAGTCCTGGAGCTGTTAATTACTGACCACTGCTCTGCATGCAACTCTGGAGCTGTTAATTACTGACAACTTCTCTGTATGCAGCTCTAGAGCTGTTAATTACTGACCACTTCTCTGCATGCAACTCTGAAACTGTAGATTGCTGATCGCGTCTCTGTATGCAGTCCTGGAGCTGTTAATTACCGACCACTGCTCTGCATGCAACTCTGGAGCTGTGAATTACTGACCACTTCTCTGTATGCAACTCTGGAACTGTGGATTACTGACTACTTCTCTGCATGCAACTCTGGAGCTGTGGATTGCTGACCACTTCTCTGCATGAAACTCTGGAGCTGTGGATTGCTGATCACGTCTCTGTTTGCAGTTCTGGAGCTGTTAATTACTGACCACTTCTCTGTATGCAGTTCTGGAGCTGTAAATTACTGACCACTTCTCTGCATGAAACTGTGGAGCTGTGGATTGCTGACCACTTCTCTGCATGCAGCTCTGGAGCTGTGGATTGCTGACCACTTCTCTGCATGCAGCTCTGGAGCTGTGGATTGCTGACCACTTCTCTGCATGAAACTGTGGAGCTGTGGATTGCTGACCACTTCTCTGTATGCAGCTCTGGAACTGTGGATTGCTGATCACGTCTCTGTTTGCAGTTCTGGAGCTGTTAATTACTGACCACTTCTCTGTATGCAGTTCTGGAGCTGTAAATTACTGACCACTTCTCTGCATGAAACTGTGGAGCTGTGGATTGCTGACCACTTCTCTGTATGCAGCTCTGGAACTGTGGATTGCTGACCACTTCTCTGCATGCAGCTCTGGAGCTGTGGATTGCTGACCACTTCTTTGCACGAAACTCTGGAGCTGTGGATTGCTGATCACGTCTCTGTATGCAGTTCTGGAGCTGTTAATTACTGACCACTGCTCTGCATGCAACTCTGGAGCTGTGGATTGCTGATCACTTCTCTGTATGCAATTCTGGAGCTGTGGATTGCTGATCACTTCTCTGTATACAACTCTGGAGCTGTGGATTGCTGATCACTTCTCTGTATGCAGTTCTGGAGCTGTTAATTACCAAGCACTTCTCTGTATGCAGCTCTGGAGCACTTCTCTGGAGCACTTCTCTGCATACTGCTGTAGAACTATGGATTACTTACCACTGATCTGCATGCGACCCGGGAGCTGTAAATTGATAATTACTTCTCTGTATGCAGCTCTGGAGCTGTGGATTGCTGATCAATTCTCTGCATGCAGCTCTAGAGCTGTGGATTACTGATCACTTCTCTATATGCAGCTCTGGAGCTGTGCATTGCTGACCACTAATCTGTTTATGGCTCTGGAGCTGTGGATTGCTGACCTCGTTTCTCCATGTTGATCTGGAGCTGTGGATTGCTGATCACTTCTCTACATGTACCTCTAGAGCCGTGGATTGCTGACCACTTCACTGCATGCAGCTCTGTAGCTGTGGATTGCTGACCACTAATCTGTTTATGGCTCTGGAGCCCTATTTTCTCCATTTTGATCCAGAGCTGTGGATTGCTGATCACGTCTCTGTTTGCAGTTCTGGAGCTGTTAATTACTGACCACTTCTCTGTATGCCGTTCGGGAGCTGTGGATTGCTGACCACTTCTCTGCATGAAACTGTGGAGCTGTGGATTGCTGACCACTTCTCTGTATGCAGCTCTGGAACTGTGGATTGCTGACCACTTCTCTGCATGCAGCTCTGAAGCTGTGGATTGCTGATCACTTCTTTGCACGAAACTCTGGAGCTGTGGATTGCTGATCACGTCTCTGTATGCAGTTCTGGAGCTGTCAATTACTGACCACTGCTCTGCATGCAACTCTGGAGCTGTGGATTGCTGATCACTTCTCTGCATACAACTCTGGAGCTGTGGATTGCTGATCACTTCTCTGTATGCAGTTCTGGAGCTATTAATTACCAAGCACTTCTCTGCATGCAGCTCTGTAGCTGTGGATTGCTGACCACTAATCTGTTTATGGCTCTGGAGCCCTATTTTCTCCATTTTGATCTAGAGCTGTGGATTGCTGATCACGTCTCTGCATGCAGCTCTGGAGCTGTGGATTGCTGACCACTTCTCTGCATGCAGCTCTGGAGCTGTGCATTGCTGACCACTAATCTGTTTATGGCTGGGGAGCTGTGGATTGCTGACCACTTTTCTCCATGTTGATTTGGAGCTGTGGATTGCTGATCACGTATCTGCATGCAGCTCTGGAGCTGTGGATTGCTGACCACTTCTCTGCATGAAGCTCTGGAGCCGTGGATTACTGACCACTTTTCTGCATGAAGCTTTGGAGCTGTGGATTACTGACCACTAATCTGTTTATGGCTCTGCAGCCCTCTTTTCTCCATATTGATCTGGAGCTGTGGGTTGCTGATCACTTCTCTGCATGCAGCTCTGGAGCTGTAAATTGCTGATCAGTTCTCTGCACTGCTGTAGAACTATGGATTGCTGACCACTGCTCTACATGCAGCTCTAGAGCTGTAAATTGCTGACCAGTTCTCTGCATGAGCTATAGAGCTGATAATTCTAAGCACTGTTATGCACACAGCTCTAGAGCTGACTAACTTCCACGTCACCACTTCTATACCTATCCATACAACTATGGAACCATATTACCACTGCTCTACACCAAATACTGTACTGCACGCAGTCCAGTCAATCTTTATGCTGGCAGATCAAACAAATTACAACAAACGTTTTCTAATTGCCAATATCGTACATTCAAAGATGGTCTACTTAACAATATACTAAAAATAAAAAAAAATCCTTCAATCACTAAAACAAAAAACTTTGCTGAGCTTTACAGGTAATATATACCTGACACTCCAGTGGTGGGCACAAGTCATGTGCATGTCACAATCAACCAAATTTCATATAACTGATCCTCAACAGTTTTTAATTCCATAACAGCAACTTGCAGCAATTAGTTTAGTAGAAAAGCAGCTATTAATGACCATAAATTATGCCAAACTTGTGGTGCATTGTAGAACCATATTCATGCAGTTGTAAAGTGCTTTCCTCTAGAGGTGACTGGGATTTTAAAAACACCTTAATCAAACCTAAAGTTAGACTCTTAGTGTGGACATGCAGGCAATATTAAATGCAAAATAACAACACAAAGCACTCACAAAGAAAAGACAGACAGAAAGATTTAACACAGAAAAATAGCTGTCCTGAGACTACTTAAATCAAATTGATGTACTAGTCTGTACAGTAAGTGTAAACAGGCCATTACAACTTCAATATAGTCAGTACATGTACTGTATTGTATTACTAATTTTGGACTGTACCTTATTTTATTTTATTTCCAACTGAAGCCAAAGTATTAAAATTGTTAATTGCAAAATAATTGCCCAATTATAAAAACCTTTACTGCTTTCTATTCAGGTTTACAGTATATTAAAAAAATCTCAGAAGAATACTATAATGTACTATACAGTTGAAACAACAGTTGAAAAATTTAAAGTTCACTTTACATTCACTTGCATGGTCTTTTCAAACTTGAAAAGAAAGCATGCTTGATGATCGAGGTCAGATATAATTATTACTGACAGAAATTATTGTCAGAAGTAAACCTTTATTTTTAATAAGTTTTCACTTTATTTTATTGGGTTAACTCTTTCCTGTCTGGTGGCTTTCCCAGAGGTGAATAAAATCATCTGGCATTAGCCAGAATAAAATACTAAACTATTGAGACCAATTTGGACAGAGAGATAGTTTTAATAACTCATTCCTGTCCAAGCTATAGGGCTTTCCCAGAGGTGAATAAAATTGTCTGGTATTAGCCAGAATAATTAATACTTAAAAGACCAATTCAGACAGGAAAGAGTTAGAGAGATAGTTTATAACTCATTCCTGTCCAATGCAGAGGTGAATAAAATCATCTAGCATTAGTGGGCCAGAATAATTAATACTTAAAAGACCAATTTGTACAGGAATTAGAGTTTACTTAATATTTGACAGCAGAGTCAGCAGTATCAATCAATGCCTGACTTTTAATAGGGGGTACTGTATAATTAACAAGAAAAAAATAACAGTAACAGGCATTCCCTTCCTCCCTTGGTTTCTGACCCAGCCAGCCTGTACTAAGAATTGAGATTATTATAAAATTCACATTGCTAGAATGATATATATTGTCCCTGAAATAATATATATTGTCCCTGGGAGTCATTTAAATATTAAGTAATCTGGCCAAAAAATGTTTGTCCCATTTTTATTGAGTCATAGAGGCCCCCCATGGTAGTAAAGATAACCCCTGCCCAACAACAATGATAAAGTTGTAAAGGGCCCAATGCTCCTCATGACAGTGATAAATGACTATTGGCCGAACCCTAAAGGCAATTTAGTTGTTAATCACAGAACTGATTTTAGATATTCTTTTGTTATAATCATTAAAAATGAACTCCTTTGGTCACAGGCCCTAGCTGGTCAACCTGCCCACCCACCCCTCATCGGACTTTATCCTCTGAGATCAGTTAGAACAGAACTAAAAGAGACTGTACAGTATATTTAGTCAGAAAATAGGTATGCAGGTATAAAATATTAACTGAAACAAGTTTCCTTTTAAATAATGAAAACTGTCTGCATTTGGGCAAAGTAAAATTACAGAGACTTAATATAGCTCTGTAACTTTTGAAAAAGAATTGATTTAGATCTTAATTCCCCTTGATGATATACATGTACATGCAAAAGTATGCGGTTGACCATTGATTGGAGTAAAACTACAGGGATAGTAGAATGATATATGAAATGAGGGGGAGCTAACAAGGGGGGAGCAGGGGTCATGCTCCCTCAGGAATATTTTTTAAAATCAACACCTCTGAAATGGCAGACGCTTCTAAATTTCCTTAATCACCTAGAAAACAAGAACTCTGATTATATTGCACACAATAACCTCAATTTATTGAAGTTATTCCAGAGAAAAAGTGAGGGGGATCAAGTCCAACAACTCCACTATCCCTGAACTACTAGTTTTACTTCACTACTAGTTTGTAGCAGTCAAAAATGTTAATGTTTTAAAGCTATAACCACTCCCTTTAAATAAAGTCAACTGCCAGCAATTTAGAGTTTTTAATCCAATATCAGAAAATTTGTTTCTTTGTTCAAAGGAAATCACTATGAGACTGAATTTAAATGAATTTATATATTTATGTAATATACAGTATTTATTAAGTAAATCCTTCTTATTCAAGTCCATGTTTCACTCTTCTAGACTTGTCTACAATAATTCAATCTAACTTGCAAATAATAAACAGATCAATTTCATCAGCTAGCTGAGGGTAAACCTCTAGGTAAACATTGGCCATTGCCAGTTCTCAGAAACTGTATCTCAAGGATGATATATGTACAGTTTTCTAGGAAGAGTAACAGGAAGAAGAATTGTATGTCAGAAAACAAGGTTCATCAAGGGTCAAATTCTTCAGTCTGGTACTCAAATTCTTCAGTATGGTACTCTCACCATCACTCTTGTATTTTATAAGCCAGTCATTACAATATATACATGTAGATGACACTTGTATAACAAAACAACTCACAAAATTATAAGTTTTAATACAATAACATACAGTACATGACTTGTACAACCCAGTCATTTGACTCAGGCACATCAAAAACTTTCAAACGGCGTTCATAAACACATGAAGCAGTCAATATCTGCTAATTAGGAAATTAATGTCCATAATTCACAAGATATATATAATATACCAACAATTGAGAGAACAGTCAGACCAATGTTTATACGTGTTCTATATCATGAAAGTTAGTGACATCAGGCAGATACAAACTCGAAGAGAAATAGAAAATAGATAAAGAAAACATACATTTACACCTTGCAAACGTTTAACTATCAAGACTCTTTTCACTGAATGAATAGTTGTGTGATTGCGATTGGTTGATTATTAAATTGCTTGTACAAGATAGTACGAAAATCTTCAAGTAGACTTCTTGCAGCCCTATAAAACTATATCGAGCAATAAAGCGTTTGAATATTTCATTGATCAAATTTTCTCAACGGCAGACCGCTGCAAAATCACATGTTGTGAAAATTTGGAACATGCATCTAAAATATGGCAATACCCAGCGGAATAGACTCTGAAAGTAACAAATTTACATGAAAATCCCCAAGGGAAATATACAACTTACCACGGCTGAATCTCTAGCCATGCCGCCAGATGCGATTGGACCTCGAGTTCCAAGGAATATTTTCCAAGAAGTTCGCCAATCTGCCCTTGTTCCTGGCCCTGCAACGACTGAAGTCGATCCCACAAAGTCATTTTCGACAATAATACAATCCTCTCCGATGAGCACCTTTAGGTAAATCGAGTCAGACCGGCTTGAGTAATCATATATATATTTCCAACTGAAATGTACCGCGTACGCAGGCGCAAACGACGACATCGGATTCCAGGAAGACGAAGCGATATATCCGGTTTTCCCCTTAAACGTCAAAAAATATGATAAAATTTGTCGGTATCGTATTTTTTCTTTTACGATTGCTAATAAATAAAATGACTCACATTTTAAGATGCAAGAAGCTTTTGTGTAGCGGAGCTTGAATTTGCTGATCGAAAAACACAAAGAGAACCAATTCCCTTGAGAAAACAGATTGGAATCACCACGAGAGTGGATGAAACCGATTTTTGTAGCAACTTCCGGTAAGTGCAGAACTGGCCATCATTTCTCCCAAACCGACTTACTAAGAAATATCAAGCACGTGTACGAAATCCAGCCATTCGTTGAATTTATATTCGCAATTATAGTCACAATTTGTGACTATATCAAATTTTATTCGAAATACAAAATTTTAATTACAGCGGATGCTTTCTCAAATTGATTTTAGATGATGTTGATGATGTAGATAAATAAAAAGGGACACATCCAGACATGAACCTGGTTAACTCTTTCCTCCGCCGCAAAACGAGATTTGAATTAACATCACTAGAATCGTTTGCGTATAAACCAAACAAATTGAATTCTTTTTGGCAAATTCGCTGGCCATAATATAACCTGAACTCCCTTCGTGTAATCGGAAGTGAAGAACTGTTTATATAATATATTAATTATCTATGTTTAAGTTCAAGTAATTTCTTGGAAAACGGAAAAGATTGTGATTATTTCTTGGTAAGAACTATCACTATGAAGTTCTCTATATGTGATGACGTCAATCAAACACCAGTTTCCGCCTTAGCAGTCTTAGCATTGTATATATACGATCTCGTTTGTACAACTGGAAGAAGAGAACCAGTTTAATAAACATAATCAACTGCCAAGATTACTAGGAAACGAAGTACTGACGTATCGTATCGAGCCAAAGCTCTTCAACAGAGTATAATTGCACAAATGTCTTGGCTAAATTTTGTTCTGCAATATGCTTCGTAAAAATTTATTTATATCTTCATTGATATGTCAATATTGGCCAATATTGCTTCTGATGGAATCTTAAAGAGTTTTATACATATACATTATATTATTCAGACGACCCAATGATTTTTTTCACTAATCGGCATTCACTCCAGGCTTTGCCTACATTAATGACCATTACCCTGTCCCTTGTGGTCAGTTTCTCTTCTTTCATTTCACCAACATTTCACTACTATTGATAAAGAGAGAAATCCTCAGTCTATGTATGCATAGACAGTATAAGCTTAGTGAAAGTATTCAGGTACAGAATTTGATACATGCAATGCCCGGCTCGACGTTACTTCAAGTCTAAACAGTATACTGATAAATGTTAAAGGAGATATTTTGTGTAATCAGACCAAAGGTATCCTTCGAGGTATCCTTAGTAACTTTGATGATAATCAAGTCTAATAACTGCATGAGAACGCGTCGAAAGATTTTCCAACCGTTTTCAAGGCATTTGTACAAAACTATTTTCCAAGTTGGGGAAATTGTCTCTTTACTATTTCACTAGTATATCCATTATTCACAGAATAAGAACGTTTGCCTTGTAACTCAAGTTTAGGGAATTCCCCATTTTCATCATGCAGCTCCATGTTCCCAGAACTATTACCCTAGCCCGCCGCCTACCCATGCGGCATGGGAGTTCCCGGAAGATTGATTAATTCCATTCTCGCCGCACGCGCAGTTTAACGATTTTTCCAAGTAAAATATATGAGGTCGGATTGTCAGAATTTCAAGGCTTAAGTCACACGACTATTTGACTTCCACTGAAATAATGGAATATATTAAATTCCGGAATTGAAATTAAATTGAACAGCTACATACGACTATATATAGTTGAACCCACAAATTAGTAACGCGATTTAAGTATGGATGGTTAACGACAAATTAATGGTTAGTGCATGTAGTAAGATTAATATTAAAAACAGCGGACAAACTAACCAACCATGCACTGGCCGGCACTGTACTGCCGTAAAGAAAGACTGGCTGGCACTGTACTGCCGTAAAGAAAGACTGGCTGGCACTGTACTGCCGTAAAGAAAGACGTCGGAAGGTCAAGAATATTTGTGATTGAGCCAGTAGAGAGATAATTATGCAGTTATATACGTAGCCGGTATTTGGTGCCTTTTATAATGCAATGTCTACTACTTAATTATTGTCTAGATATATGTTAAAGTTTAAATGGAACAAGCATGGCGCCAACCTCCGAAACAGCCTCGGCTCATCTTCGGCAGGTAACGTTAACGCTTATGGGTATTACTTATTCCAGAGCGCGACTACATATATATATTTAGTAGAAATAGAATGGCGCAATCATAAATAACAAGACATATAACAAGTCTACCAAAACATAAAAATTTGTATCTTCATCCGTTCTTCTAGAACCAAATATGGATAAAATATAAATTAATACACCAGAATTTATTTTTCGAACTTTTCTCGGAAATAGGCGCAATAATTCCGTCCCAGCATCTTCCAATAACAATCAGTCCTATTCGGTTTCGTCGAAGTACTTTTCGCTGAAGTCATCCTTTTTCATCGAACAACTGTTTCTTCGAAATGAACAAAGATTCGTTTACCTCTTCCTTGTCGATACATATTTATATTCTGAAAGCTAACGCCAGATAGTTGTATTCACCTCTGCATGGCTCTGGCTGGGGAAGTCGTAGGGGATGTCCACTGACTAATCCGAAAACGGAGACCTCGTATCGAAAACGTATCAAACGTTTTCCGTCCACACTATTGTTTTCGAATCGTTTTTGCCATCCACATTAAGACGCTGATACGACCCTGAAAATTGCATAAGGTCAGCCTGGTTAAGCTTTCTTAATAAATAAAGGCGCTTCTGTAGTGACTCAAGTTCCACGGTTGTCTTTACAATGTAAAAATGCTTTTTCTACGTGCAAGTCACGATCGACGGCGTACTAATTAAAATTGGGATCGCATTTGCAAAAGTTCTTTGCATTTGACATAAATATATTGTTTAACACGCCGAAGTCTGACGACGAGTCTTTAAGGTTTACTCTGGCTAACTCCAGACGATTTTATTCAGTATACAGGAAGAGGTCCAGGCCTCGAAGTGTTAAAGACGTTTTTTGGCGAAGTTGTGGTTGCTGTGAGTTTCTTAAAGTCCCTATTATCATTATGGCTGGGATATGCCTGTTCGATCAGAATTTTGTTATTATCAGTTATTAATCATTTGGAAAAGAAGGGTGACATCTTTACCAGCGTGGGTATTATCAACGATGGCCCTCATAAAATTATATACAACTAATGATAACTAATCTATTTACAGTTTTTAAAAATACAATTACATCGAGTTACAATTACATCGGACAACATGTTTACATTTATTGCAGGAAAGGTCCTCTAGATGATCAACCTCATCAACCATTGTCAGAAAAAATTCTTTCAGTTTGTATTTGTATTTGAATGTGGTATAAGAATAACTTTCAATTTCTTTTAGGTATATTGGAAGCGAATTATAGAGAGCAGCTCCGCTGTAGGTTATTTTAGATTTGGATTTTTCGGTTTTTACTTTTTCTACTTTAATATCAGTTTGTGAAGACCGTGTTGAAATATTAATTACACCATTAGTCTTTTGGAACAATAGTGATACTTCTACAGGTCCCATTTTCTTTAATGCACAAAAAACAAACAATATTTTTTCATTTTGATAATGCTATAAATGGGTAACCATTTTAGTTGACGAAATAGGTTTACTGATGGTGTATCATAGGATACTCCATATATTATACGTGCTGCTCTCTTTTGAAGTTTTTAATATGTCATGCAAAAGTCCATTTGAACAATTGCCCCAAAGTGTTGGGCGGTATAATAAATGAGGATAAATTAATGCAGAATAATATGTTTTTTGTGCTTCAATCGGTAAATAATCTCTAACTCTTTTCAATAAATATAATCGACTTGATATTATTTTGTGGATATAGGAAACATGTGGCTCCCATTGTAAATGTGAGTCAAAGTAAATACCTAATAATTTTGCACTCTTTACTTCTTCTATATTTTTGTTTTGTAGTTGATATTGCATTTTCAGGTTATCAGTGTATTTTCTTTTGGAGTATATTGTCATTGATTTAGTTTTTTTGCCATTCAATATCACTGTGTTATTATTTGCTTGCCCAATTTGAGGTTTCTAATAGTTCATTATTGATAATTGTAGTCAGGTGACTTGTGTTACTAGAGTTTGCTAATAATGTAGTATCGTCAGTAAATGACGGTATTGTGATGTTTGTTTTAAACATAGAGGGAGATCGTTAATATAGATTAAGAATAGCAAAGGTCCAAGTATTGATCCTTGGGGAACTCCACTCTCAATTATCAATGGCTGTGACAGGGCATTTTTGTATTTGACTTGTTGCATCCGATTTTCAACATAGATTTGAAACCATTGTAAACTTAATTCAGTGATTCCGTACATAGAAATTTTCTTTCGTAGTATTTCATGATCAACTATGTCAAATGCTTTCGAAACATCAAGTAAAATCATTGCACTTATTTCTCCTTTTTCAATGTTACGGATTAGATTTCCATGTATTAATGCAAGAATAGTTTCGCATGAATGGTTTTTTCGAAAGCCATGCTGATAATCAGATAGCAAATTATGGCTATTTAGATATTGATAATACGAGGAGAAGACGTGTTTCTCTACAATCTTTGAAAGTATTGACAGTGGTCTAAAATTTTCTCTAGATGTTATTAGGTCCCCTTTGTGGCCTGGTATTACTTTGTCCTTCTTCCATTTGTTGGGAAAAAGTCCTGTGTTTATGCTTAAATTATAAAGGGGGTAATTGAAGGGGTGACTGCTTCAGCTGCTAGCTTAAGGTGGTATGGGTTATATCATCTCGCCCTTTTGCTTTTGTTGTGTCAATACTTTTTAGATATTCAAAGACCATTTGTTCCGTCATATTAGGTATTTGGAATTTTGTGTCTTTTTGAACTCTCGAATTTACAAATCCCTCTAGAATCTGTTGATTGAATGTAGGATTAGGCATTGTCCTCTTTAATTCATCCACAACACTATGATTTTTGAAATAGTTGTTAAAGATGTCACAAATCTCAAATGGTTCAGAATATTCAATGTTATCAATAATAAGCATATTAAGAGATTTTTTACATTTCGAAAGAGTAACCTCTTTTAAGATTTCCCACAGTTTTGAAGGATTTTTTAGATTTTTAGTCAATGCTTTATTGTAATATTCAGTTTTCCTTTGTCGAATTAGATGGACCGTATTGTTTCTCCAGTACTATTTGTAATGGGTCCAGTCTTCATCCCTCATATTTATTATAAAGGTTATGATGTTTATCTCTATTTCGCATTGAGTTTTCAATCTCCTTACTGAACCACAGAGGGAGTCTATTAGATTTAACTATTTTTTGTAATTTAGGTGCATGATTATCTAAGATACTGTTGTATATATCATACCATTTTTCTAGGTAGGTATCTGGATGCATGTTCAAAACATTTTAAAGTATCCCAGGGAAAGTTGAGTAAATCACTTATGAAGTGTTCATGGTTAAAGTGTTTGCTTGATGGTCCAATAAGGTCATTGACCTTGGTTTAGTTACAGACTTAGGCCCTGTTTACATGGAGGTAGGGTGACCCTTCTAGAAGGGTTACCCTAGTGAAAGGGTTACCCTAGTTCATTGTCTTTCCATGTTTCGTTTACATGAGTGCATGCTAGGGTGATCCCCTGGGGGAAAGGTTACCCTATCAGCTTGCTAGGATAACCCTGGCGGCAGGGCTATCTTTTTGTTATACATAAGCCATGTAAACGCGTTTGCTAGGGTGACCCTGGCAGCCGGGTTATGTTTCAATAAGAAAAAAAACGCGTACCGGACAAAATGTCTCAACGATTTTGTGGCTGCCCTTCCTGTTCTTATACACCTTGTGAAGTCTTTTGAAGATATCGAGCAAATGACGCCAACAATAACATGTAAACCGAAAATATAGTAAAATGGTCACGCAGAAGTAATATGACCCAACTAGAAGAGTTAACCCTGCTACAAGGGTCACCCTACTCCATGTAAACAAGGGCTATCTTTTGACTCGCTTCAAAGGGTAACCCTTCTAGAAGGGTCACCCTACCTCCATGTAAACAGGGCCTTAATTGTCTGTTTCAATTGGTATTGATTGCATATCCTTTCAAGAGGTTATATACCATCTTTATCAATGTTTTGAAGCAGTTTACAAAACATTTGACGTTATATGAATGCAGCTGATGGAGGTCGGTAGAGATAGCATATTAGTATTGGTCATGATATCTTTGGTTTGATTTCAATAATAATGTGTTCAATTTATTCTGTTGAGGCAATTTCAAGATCATCTCTTACCCTATATAGGCTATACTCTCTGTTGAGAGTGTTGAGAGCGATCACGACATTTAATTTTTTTGTGGCCGTCTTCTTCCGTTTATCTGGTCAGTAAGTTTAGTAGTCAGGCTTTCTGGGTGGATCTTGATCATGACATGCCTGGCGCATGCAATCTACTGAATATGCTGCCATGTATGCAGACATGATCAAGACATGATCAGTGACGTTGCATGGTGTAAATTTCGGCCTCGGATAAAAATTGAAATTTAGAGAAAATTTAGATGAAATGCTTTTTCCTACATTTTGTAGAAAGAGTTTACATAATTCTGAAAATTATATTCTTTCTTTTATTATATTCTTCTTATATACTTTATAATTGTGTACGTTGTAAATACTTCTGCGTTACATGATTTTGAAGTTAAATAAAACTATTATGTGACGTCAGATTGGGCTAAATTCCTATTTCTTTTCGCAAAAAGTGCCCAGACATGACAATAATCTTACCAAAGCCAAATGTCAATTATATGCAGTAGCACATTTATTAAAGCTAATTTTGAGCGCATGTTACTTGGGCCGCCATGCTTGCTATCCCAAGATGCAAATCATTCTGCAACTCGGGCCCATGGCGATGCTCCTCAAAATTTCATTGAAAAAATGAGTTGGCATTTTGCTGGCAAAAAGGTAGGGTCGGGAAACCAGAAACCCAGACTATTTTTGGCTAGCGCCTTGGCAAAACTGATATTAATTACTTTAGGTGGAGTACATTCCGTACGTTTTCGTACTGATGAGGCTATCAGTCAGACGTAAAGATATAATAACATTATTTTCTAATTACAGTTGATTTCACATTACTTTACCGCCGTGTGTTGCGAAGTTCGTTGGGAAGTTCAGTGATTTGTTCGGAAGTTCGGAATTACTTGCTAAGGTTGGAAAATTATCCAATCAGAATGAGTTTTGATCCAAAGCTCGCAATTTGATTGGATGATTTTCAACCTTGGCAACGTAATTCCGAACTTCCGAATGAATATCTGAACCTCCGAACAAACTTCGCAACACACGGCGGTAAAGTAATGTGAAATCAACTGTAAAGATAATTAGAAAATAACTGTTTTTACTAAGTTGGTTGCAATGATATTTTAGACAAGGTTTCTCAAATCAATTCTATCTGAATCTCTGTCCATTGTCCTAATGTTCTTGTGATTAGTCCAGTAAAATTTGTCGTCCAAGACTGTCCATATATTCATGTACTAATTAGTTTCAAATGGTTGATGAGGTTAAAATGCCATCACGTAACATACTTTCTTGCCTGTTTTTACTGCTCTAATTATTTTCTTGTATTCGGGTATAATTAGAAAACAATTGCAATAATGAAAGAAAAGCAATCAGCGCAGCAATGTTGCTCAACTAGTGCCAGTCATCTATGGCTGAGCTGTTAACCTTGGTTATAGACCACTTTCATAATAGCGATTAATTTGAATATTCTTTTATGTGCATTTTGATAAGTTTTTCTAGCCTCGTTTGTGTGTCTGCAATTCAAAAGAATCTTTGCTTCATAACGAGGCCAGAAAGGCCCATTTAGATGCACATAGAAGAATATTTAAAGCGGTGGCCTTTATGAAAGTGGTCTATTTCATAACCCATCCAGTGAGCTCTATGTATAACTGGAGTGATACCTGCTGGCCATTGACCGGGCAAAGATTGAAGCCAAACATGGCGGACATGTACACCTAAAGTACGCATAGTTCCAGTCTCCTACACGGTCTATTGACCAAATCAGAACTTCACCAGACCGCGTAGAAGACTGGAACTATACGTTCTTCAGGCCTACATTGTTCGCCACAAAGATATCACTCCAGTTATACATAGAGCTCACTAAACCCCACTTAAATGAAAACCAAAATTAGATTTACAAAACCACACACACTCCTGGGTTATTAGTTGTATACCATAAATTTAAACTTTTTCCTAGCTTTGTCTATCACCAAACAGTAGCTACAGTAAAATTGCATGAAAAAAGCAATTTAAACTGTGAATGACTTTTTTATGAAACAAAAAGATTTTTAGATTCGTAAAATACCATGCAGATGGATATATTTATATGTATTTAAGGTTGTAATTATTTTTGATGAATTTTACAGCACTTGAATTTTTTATAAGACCATTCTTTTGCAAAGAACATTAATATTAAATAAGCTGTATAAAAGTTTTGTTTAGCGTCCTAATTTTTTTCCTTATCACTTCGTCACTTTGCAGCTGCATGTACACAATGAGGGGGCATTGGGATTTTCGGCATTGCGCTATTGCAGTGCTTTTCGTACGGTATTCCGGTAATTTTGCCGCTTTTGACAATTTGAAAAAAATATATTCAGATAATAAAAGTCAAAAGAAAATCCAACATAACCTATTTATTCTTTTTATTTTTTTTTGTTACCAAATATGGTGGATTCGTACTGATCTAATGAATATCAAAAGGTGCTCTTTTTAGCTTGCGTTTTATATAGTCAATAATTCGATAAAAGCAACACGGCAATTTGCGGTTTGGTCTTAAAATGTATATATTCTACACTCGAATTTTCCTTCACCTTAAATCCTTAGAACAATTTGCGGTAAATAATTGCTTTGGCCATTATATGGGGATAAAAATTTTGCGATAATTTTAGGTTTTTAACACGTTTTAGGTTTATAATATCTATACAAATAAAATAATATAGCTAAGGTTATGCTTTGCATGCACTAGAGCCTATGGCTCGTTTGCTGCCGATTTGCTTCACAAATGAAATCAACTTTTCTGACTTATTTTCAGTATACTCTAGTTCAGCTGCATTTCATAAAGTATTGAAACCATTATATCGCTCACGCCTATGCAAGGAGAAAGATTTAGACGAGCAACCTTTATTTATTTTATCTCTATACATAATTATGAGATGGAAATTATCAGAAAAAAAACGACAACTGAGCTGGCTGGGACATGTGGAGAAGATGCCAAATGGCCGCCTGGCGCCTTCCAAAGGAAATTCTTTACAGTGAACTCGCAACTATAGTATCAGGAAGCCGCGTGGTCGGTCACGGCTGCGCTATAAGGACACGGCAAAGGAGACACTAAAGAGCTGTTGTGTGGCCGAAGATTGGGAGAGGGAAGCATTAAACGTGCAGATCGAGAGACATGGAAAAGCACCGTGTGGCAAGGTGTGGAACGATTGAGAGTAGAACGTGTGGAACAGCGCCGCCAAAAGAGGCTCCGAAGGAAAGAGCCAGATGTTGCAAATCCGAAGGGATTTCTGTGGACGCCCATGTATGGGTCGTACTGGATTGGTAGCGCACAAGCACGTCCATACAGAAAGATGAAACCTGCCCACATGGACATCATAAACGCGACAACGAACGAACTCATTCAGTCAATGCAATATTCATAATTATAGGCGGTGTTGCACTTGAAACGCCTTCGAGTTCAAAAAGTCTCGGATATACTTTGGAACAGGTGAGTCAGGTGACTCATTTGATTTGCCTTACAAAAGAAAACGAAAGTACTTATTTCTATAGTCTAGCTCAGCTGCAAGTCGTGAACGTTAAAACTATTGTCGCCCAAGTCCAAGGAGAAATATTTAAACCACGTATATAGCACCATTACAGTAAAACAACTATTATGGCCAACGGAATGGATCCACCACAAGAGAATGAAACTAGTTCCGAAATGAACACGAGCTCAGAACAACCCGTGTCATGGAAATGTTTTTCTATAGGAGAAGAAATCGTTATTATGGATGACGGGGTTTTACTAAACCTTTACTTTATAGTGATCGCAAACAGCTTGGGTTTCATTTTAACCATTCTGTCTAATACCTATGTGCTCTTTGGCGCTTTCAGGAACAAACGCCTTAGAAACAGTACGAGAATTCTGGCGATTATCTTGGCTCTAGAAGGTCTCTTCAATGCAGTGTTTGTTCAGTCTTTTTATGTGGTAAAGGAGTTGTATGTGATGGTTGATCCGCGTTTCCATGAAACGTCTACTTACTGTGTTCTCCTCAGCTTTATCGTATACGGAGGACAACTGTCAGGGGGTTTTTCCATCGCAACGATTCTTGGCATCACCTTCGAGAGGTACATTGCAGTGATTCACCCAGCGTATTACAGAAAGAGAAAGACCACTGTTCTAAAAGCTACAGCATTGTTTCTAGCCGTCCAACCTCTGAACGTCGCCCTGCGCGCCAGTTTCCAATGGTACAAATCATTCTCTACAATATTCAATGCCTTCGAGATAATCGTAGCTTACATTTTTACTAGCTTTGCTAATATTAGAATCTATCTGAAATTACAAAAGATGTCGGAATGGAGAGGAGAGAACTCAACTACGGTTGCAAAACACAGGAAATTGATGGTGACTTCGTTTTTTGTTGTTGCTACGTTTTTGGTTTGCTATTTGCCTCTGCTGATTATCTATGGCATGAGGCTAGACGACAATGTGTTGGTACGACTTTATCTTCGACCATGGTGTGCAACTCTCCTTTTTCTATCTTATTCCATAAGCGCGTTTGTCTACGGTTGGCGCAGTGGCATAATAACGTCAAAAACAACACCTGCAATTTTAGATCACGACGACAGCAGCAGCAGCAGCAACAATACTGACAACAACAACAACAACAACAACAACAACAACAACAACAACAACAACAACAACAACAACAACAACAACAACAACAACAACAACAACAACAACAACAACAACAACAACAACAACAACAACAACAACAACAACAACAACAACAACAACAACAACAACAACAACACTGAACAACAACAACAACAACAACAACAGCAATAACACTCGGACAAAATCAATCAAGAGCTTGTAAGTCAGAAAATAAAATATACATTAGAATGTTAATATTATTCTTTTCAAATGTTATTCTCAAACTCATTAATAATTCATGAATTATCGTAGCCAATCAATGAACGTATATAAATCACTTTTGATACCCAATGAAAACCTGTAGGAAACTTCCTAGTGAACTGGATCACATTTTTTTCTACATATTGAAATCATCAATGAAGAAAACACCGCAAATCGCGATGCGACTACTCGTTTGAGAAGCAAGATCAAACACATTTATCATGTTTCATCAGGGGCCTCCAAACACTCGAAAACAATAAAAACCTCGGGGCTACGCCCTCAGTTTTCATTTGTTTTCTTGTGTTTGGAACCCCTGATGAACTACTCAAACTCGTATTTGATCTATTCATAGTCCCTAGCATTATATTGTCTGGAGACGCGGCGAACATCAAAACGGTTAACAATGAGCTACAATTTAGGTTGAGGGTGGCAAATAAGGTGCACAATCTTTTGTTTTACGTTCATTAATATTTATAAAGCAACGCTGCTATTGGTTGATTTCTTCATTATACCAAAAATACAATGTGTTCAGCAAGCGTTAAGGTGAAATAAGGTGCACAAACGTGAGCAAAAACCTAGAACAAAGACTTTGGCCGCGTTTCCAAACAATTTATTTCTAGGGACTATGATCTATTGCATCATTAGGGACCTTAAGATGGTAGGACGACGACGGCGGTTAAAAAGCAATTCAAATTTTAGCACTAAAAAGAAGTCATGGTTAACTGACTACCGTATTCAATACTTGAAGCTTGTTTTATAATTTTCAAAGTGTTAAAACGGTTGCAGTGTCTGTGTTAAGGCAATCTCAGACAACAGTTCTCATCAACACCAAGAGTCAACGTCGTCCTGAAGACGTGAAAATGGTCTGAGTGGCGTTGTATACAGAGCGAGGACGGTGTTCAGATTACTCTTGGGACTAGAAGTTATTCATTATCTTTGTTTTGCAAGAAGAATGTTTTTGTTTGAAGGACGTCGTCCTCGAAGTTGCCGTCATAGATCTTCCCGCGTGGGACGTCTGTTGTCGTCGTTTTAGGACAGTATGAAGTGGTTTTGGTTCTGCATGAGTTCCAAACTGTTGCAGTAAAAATTTATGACATTAATGGCTATGAATAATATCTTCAAGATAAAACTTAACAAAGCCAGTCAGTCTGTTTACAGGCTAGGTAAAACCACTATAGGTTTTTATCATAGACTTTATTTCAAATACTTTGCCAAAGTTGGACAGTATATGGAAGCATGTAAAACCAATGAGTATATATTATACAGTAACTTATGTATTAAGCACAAAGATGTTCATATATAAATTTCATTAAAATAGGTAAAATTAATTATAACATAAATACGTTTAAAACATATAAAACTATTAGTCAAATTTTTATGGAACTAAGCTCATTAACATCACGCATCGTAATTCATAATCATCATTTAGTCCTTGCAACTCCTTATGTGACTATACAGTCCAATTCTTGATTTGCATCAGTTTCCTTTCGCACTTTGGGCATTCATGCAAATCTGTTGTTTCAGTTGGTGCCCTAGATTTTCTTTGGCGGCGGAGGTCTGCTCTGTGTTGATAATGTTTTTGCTGCATTCCTATTTCCACAGCTGACTTTAATAGTGCCGCCATCTTTCTCTGTTGTTGGTCATTACTGCTTCTGTTGTTTTAAGATCAATGTTGATTGAGCTTAGATCTCGTTTGCATACATCTTTGTATCGCAGTAGTGGGGGTCCTCTAGAGCGATTTCCTTCTACATGCAGTAGTTCGCCATGCAAAAGTTGTTTTGGAATCCTGTGGGATTCCATAATTCCATCAAACCATCTCATTCTAGTACATGTTATAATAAAGTATATAGATATCACACACTCCTGCATATGCTCTCTCTAGCATTTCTTCGTTACTAATCTTATCTTCCCACTTGATAATTAAATTTTGATTTCTAGGAGTCGGCGAAGATTTCTCATTAAAGAAATACCAAACCAAATGGTTTTCCATGTTTGGATACTCTGATCCAAACACGCGGGAAAATGCGAGACTGGAGAAAAGCGTATACAAAACACGAGCCGTAGGCGAGTGTTTTTAGCTTTTCGAAAGTCGAGCAATTTTCCAAGTGTTTGGATAAGAGTCTCCAAACACGGAAAAAAACATTTGGTATTTCTTTTATAAAATAATCACAAGTGAATATGATATACTGTCCGACATTTTCAAAAAATCGTTTTGGCGGGAATTTTCCGTGGATACTCTGATCCAAACACGGCAATTGACCAATCAGGGCTCGCGTAGTATGATGTTATTTTATAGATATGTATTCCACATATGAACTTCGGAGCTTTTTTTCTTGCCAGGCGTATGTTGTCCAGGCTTCACTAGCATATAGGAGTGTACTCAAGACACATGCTTCAGTACACTTCATACACATAATTTATACAGTATACATGTTTTATCATAACTTTTTAATACTCTAAAGCAAGTACAATATCATAAATTAATGTAGTCATAAACTCGTCCCATAACAAGCATTGGTAAAAGTGGATCTAAGCCTCAAGGAAAGTTCAGTTTTTAGTTTTTACATAGCTAACAGTAAAAACAAGGAAGCCCAGTGGCAAGTACTGGCACTGTATTCCTGTTTAGAGCTGAAAATTAGCCAGCCAAAATGCCAAATTTGCATGACTTGCAAAAAAGATTTTTAATATTTTGGCATAGTTAAATATTAGACATCAGCTTTATATATGCAGACCCTGTACTAGTATAAATTAACAGTTATACCATGAGCTCGAGTTGTACAGTATATGAGCTCATATGAGCATTCCATAAAAAGGAATGGTAAGGGCGAAGTACGAGAAGCTTCGACTAAAAAAACAAGCTCAACAAATGCTCAATCAAAAAACACGGTGTTTTGTGCTTAATATGAAAACACAACAAAAAGGTGTGATTAGTTCACGTTTTCAAAGCGGCTTAACGAAATAAAATTGTGTATACATACCTCTTGTATTCTTGCCTGATAACTCATTGGTAAAAAAACACTATCTATATAGAGCAAAATATCCACGAGTTCTCAACATATAAATCCAAACTGAATATTCCAGATGAAAGAGCTGCTTTTCTTTTTCGGAGTTTTAGACCGTTTGAAATGTTAATGTTTTAAAACATGATCCATACGCTGAGATGGCTGACTACGGTAGTTGCAAATACTTTTCACTGTTTTTCGATATTCAGAGTTGCTTTTTCAGGCTATTTTTTTCTCCGTTTAAATTTGGCAAAACAAATTAAGCCAAGAAATGGTTCGGCATTTCGCCTGCAGTTCAGTTACGTCATCAAAGTGTTAGAAGTGAAAATGTGATTGGTTGTTGAGTCGTCAAAGTGTTAATAGAAGAAATGTGATTGGTAGTTGGTAACTTATTTCGAGAGAATTTGTATTTTCATCAATGCTTATCCAAACACTTGGGAAGTTGCTCGACTTGTTTTTGTTACGCTTTTCTCAAGTCCCGCAGCATTCCGCGTTCGTTTGGATCAGAGTATCCTAGGCCTCGAATTTCCGACTGATTTCCCGCTAGCCGTCGCTTGCACCTTTTCGCCTAGAGTAATTATTTGTGAAATACAAAATTTAGCTTGAAAGGAAACATCAGTTATTGAAACATGCATGTATAATTATACAATGTTCGGTATAATATTGTTCGGTATAATATATCAATTATAAGCCTACTTACTCCCCGAATTTTTTTTACCTTTTGTGAGCCGGATAAAATACCCTCGGGTTTATCTCTCGCTCCGGTCGGATGCGCGAATCATCGTGCGCCCTAAACTTCAAAGGCGCCGACATGAGTTTGGACTTTGTCATACAGTAATTTTGTTATGACCATTTGCATGAATATAAAGATCTACTTTAATCTGTAGTTGTGGGGTTAGGATTTTTCAGACAAATTCAAGTGTTAGCTTCGAGCTTTGAAGAATGCAAAGATTTATACCAACCAGTCTGCGAAAGCTTTGCTTTGGTAACAGCTTCAATAGACGTCTACTTTTCAGATGTTTGTCGTCTTCTGAGAACCTTGCGAGAGAGCCAATCTTTACTGAAGAACACGTCGAACTACGTCGTTCTCTTAACAAAATAATCGAAAAAGAAATCAACCCGTATGTAGACGAGTGGGAAGAAGCTTGTCGTTTTCCTGCACACGATTTATTTAAGAAACTTGGCAATGCTGGCTTTCTTGGAGTGACCAAACCTGTTGAATACGGTGGAATGGGACTAGATTTTACGTTTAGTATTGCTGTCGCAGAAGAACTAGGTATTTATTGACAGAATTAATCAAAATCATTATGAATTGATTAATATTGATTTGTGGAAATTATGGTACTTTATATGAGAGGGAGTGTGTGTGTGTGTGTGGGATGGGGGTGGGTGGGGTGGGGGCAGGGGGGTTGGGGGGTTGGGGTGGTTATGGATTATGTTATTAAGTTTCACAAGCATTCATGAGTGATAAAACAGCCATTTCATGCTTCACAAAATAGCATTGGTAATACTACAATTCTATTATAAAATCACAGCAAGTTAGAATAGTAAGCAAAACTGCAGCACATCTTTTGCAAGTCTTGGTTGATGATTTATTGCTCTTGTACAGACACATAATGCACCTATCAATTGAAAGCCTGACTCCCCCTACCCCAGGACAAGTTGGGGGAAATGTGGGGAATTTTATGTGAAATGGAAGCATTTTATGCAATTAATCAAATTTTAGCAAATCAAATCCCTACCCAGTCCCCGGGTGGGGGGAGTTGGGCTTTCAATCCACCTTTCCGAACCTGGGTCCTTAGGGGGTCCACGTGGCATTTTTCAGACAAACAATCTCAGATGGAACATTCGGACACTGAGAAAACTGCACAATAAGAGTGCTTAAAAGATGGTCTTAGAGTGCTATAAAAGTGATTCTCGACACCCAGAAAAGCTAAAGAGAAAAGACAAGGCTAGGATGCTATGTTTCACCGTTTCTTCAGCAGCGAAAATGTAAAGAACGGAGAAACAGTTTGATAATGCTTTATATATTAAAAGTGCTAAAATATATTAAAAGCGTATTAAATTCGTTGGCATGAAAGTCATGTACTGTACATCTACAGACTTTGTTTCATGCGTCACCATGGTCTAACGATAAAATCCAACCCTAACAGCAACTATGGTGGTACACGTAAATTACAATTTGTAGATTTAAGACTGAGACGCAATCTTGATATATGGTTAAATGGTTATAATCGTTAAGTTTGCCACCTTTACGCAGATTGTTTTAGAAATATGCGCGATTTAATAAGCGACAACATCATCAAACTTGCCCACACAGTGGCACATCTAATGATATACCAGCCAAGCTTCCATTGTCTGCGTATCATGCAACATTGAGGTGAAGTGCTCTTTTCACAGCATGAACTGCGACAAGTTCTTCTTGCACTGAAACATGACACTGACCATTTTAATATGCCATCATCACAACAACATTGTATCCCGCGGCGTGTATTTTTTGGTGTGCTTTTTGTTTGAATGACCAAACCGAACGTTACATGTATGGGCTGCCATCAACAATGATTCCACAGTAGATTTTTCGTGATTTGTTGTAAATCATTCACCATGCACTTTCTCATTTGTCGCTGACTCTCGCTTGCTATACAACTGCACAACATTCATATAAATAACCTGTTCAAACACAGCAAGACACTAATCATAATTGTCGCATTTAAAAAGAATCTACAAATTTTGACTTACATTTCCTCTACTATAGCTATAGCTGCTATTTCTTTTATGTTTAATCGTTATGGGTGTCGAGAATCACTTTTTCAGCACTCTAAGACCATCTTTCAACTACTCTTTATATTGTACGGTTTTCTCAGTGTCTGAATGAACATCTGAGAAAGTGTCACGTGGACCCCCTAAGGACTCAGGGTCAGAAAGGTGGATTGATAGGTGCATAAATCACAACAAATTAATTTTATAAGCTTATAAATTATGAAATAAGTATAGCAAAATCACAATTCATGACAAATTGAGAACTTAATTCACATTTAACAGACATTTATTATCGACAATCATGGCTCACAGCTGTGATATAAATCATGTTTCAAGACACAAATATCCAGCATATATTTCACATTTCTTATATGACTTAAAGATTGAAGAAGAGAATTTATTGAGTGAGTTTTGGTTCCCGTTTTGGTTCCCGAAATGTTAGAGAGTATATATATATATATATATATATACAGTACACATCAAATCACCAACTTTTGCAGCTCAAGTGAAACAAAATCTTTGTCAGAAAAATTGGTTTACAAATGACCAAAAAAGGAAAGCTAAGAAGAGATGTTGCAGTGGGATGAACCAAACAATATTAAACACAACTAGAAACCATTGAAAAAGCATGAAAAATCGCTATAAAGATTGGAAAAGATGCCACCAAATGTGACTGAAAAACCAAAAAGATGTTTCTTTGTGTGTCTGTTCAAAGCCACTAGCAAAAGACTTGTACAGTACACTGATAGTGATATATCTTAAGGCTCGAGAGAGAACAGTGAATTGAAAGGAACATCAACACAGACAATTTTTCACATTTTGAAGTGCACTGATTGCTTTTTGCTAAGAACCAAACGAGAAAACCGCAGAAACCAAACACCGTAGCCCATATGGCATTGTTTGCAGCATCTGAGAAGAGCCAAAAGAAAATGTATCAGTAAGCAGTGACTCGTATTTAACTTACCAGCTTTCTTTAGCTGATTAGAATCAGTATATATCCAAAACCTTCTCAGTATCAGTTAAAACAGCAAAAATTGTGTCAAATAATATACATTTTCTCAGGTGTTTTTTCCTAGTTCTTCCCTGGTTAGTTTTTCCTCTCTAAAACCTATAGTTTTCAGGCTGTTACCTACGTTTTTTTCTGTTCTGATGTTTTTCTTTGAGGTTTAACATTATATTTGGGACATATGAGGAATCATATTCAATCCGACGTTAATGTGGGTGTCGATTTTGCAAGAGGTTCAAAATGAGGAGATATTAGTTGAGTTACTGACACTCTTCGTGGACATCAACCGCAAAGTGAGATTGATCTGGGTCACCTATAGGATATAACCCAAACAAACAAAATCCTAACCCTGGTCAATAAGCGCGTGGGTTTCCACCAGCCTAGCTTATTACTATCACTTCTGGTGCTATTAGGTCATGACACAAGTTTTTCCTCAGCTACTGCATTATTATTTTAGAATAAAACATTGCTTTGGAAATTGGTCAATAATAGAAAAATATTCATAAAAGTGATAAAACAGGATGTGAAGGAGGCCAGGAGGTCAGGGGTTTATATTTGTATACAAAAACAGTTTAATTCGGGGGGGGGGGGGTATTTATGTATATTTAACGTTTAAAAGCAGGTGAGGGGTTGTTGCATTTATGTATTTCTAGTACAGTACATTGTATTTTCTTGTAAATGTTATTACAAACCGTTTGGGACTGAAGTAATAATTATAGTGATTTGATTTGCTAATTGTTTTGTGAAATTTCATTAATAATTTTGCAACTTTAGCAAGATACATGTATTTTACTTTGTACAAGTAGTAAAGTTGAAATTAAAGAAAGAACTGTTGAGAAACGATTTTAGCATTTTTTTAAACAACCGTCAGCGTTTATGCTTATTACAGAAAGCATTATTTACATTATGATGTCAACACTCAGGTTATGATGTGCACGCCTAAAGTAATTGAAGCGTGCGAATCGTTGCACACCTTCAACTTCATATGACAAAGCCTGAATGCTCTTGTATGTGTTCCTCCAAATGATTCATTGCTAATTAAGCTACAGTACATGTATCTGTCAACTTTCACACACCAATAATCTGCTGCAATATTCTAGGGCTGTATCAGATAGTACTGTACTGGAAACCAGATTTAACCAGATAATCACCATTATACATGTATTACTTATATCTGATATGGGATATACAGGTACTGCATGGATACTTACTGGATAGTATTAACTAAGTTTAAATATACAGTATGAGTTTGAGAATGAAATTAATAATACTATTGTTCATGTAAAAAATTTACACTTAAAATTAAAAAAAACCCATATACATGTGTTTTAATTTATAATTGATGTATAAATACGGTAAAACTGGAGCAAGGTTGGTAGTCTACTAATTATGAATGTATGACTTGAACCAACGTTATCTGTCTTATCTGGAGTTGCTCAGACACATCAGGTGTGAGGTGTGGTACTAAATGTAACCCAAGACAATGTGGTGAGTTGATTTATGTTATCAGTGGCAAATCAGGTGCAGTGCATGCTAATTTGACCAGAGACACAACAGGCATACGGGGGCCGTGGTATAAATTACTTCGGGGCTGTTTCCAGGCAGGGCCATAACTACACTCAAAATGTCTGACCACAAAGTGGTTATCCAACCCAAAGAATGAAGAGCAACCAGAAGTCCAACTTGGTGTCAGTATTTTTTATGTTTGACCTTAATATCACAATTCGACTTTGCTGTGAATTGATGTTGGAAACTTGGAAGTCTGAAAATGGTTTGAAACGCTATTTGAGCAAAAACATGTCCTCGTGACATAATAATGATGACAAATGCCATAGGGTTTACCCACCCTTCCAACCACTTGTGCCACTGATTATGAGTGTAACGGTAATTGACATCAGATGTGGTGGAGGTGAACTGGTGTAACCTGAGACTTTGGGCATACAGGTACCGTAGTGCAGTAATAGAACCTGAGACACGTTATAGGTACAGGACGGCAGCAGTGAATGTGATTGCGCGCGACAGTGGTAATAAAGAGGTACGGTTGCGGTACTATAACCTGAGACACATTATACCTGGAGTTGTGGCGGTGGTAATATATGTACAGGTGTAACTGGAGACATACAGTATTAGATGTGGCAGCGGTAATATAACCTGAGGCACATTAGATGTGGCAGTGGTAATATAACCTGAGGCACATTAGATGTGGCAGCGGTAATATAACCTGAGGCACATTAGATGTGGCAGTGGTAATATAACCTGAGACACATTAGATGTGACATTAGATGTGACACATTAGATGTGGCGGCGGTAATGTAACCTGAGACACAGCAGAAGCTCCTAAGCTAGGCTGGCGGAAACCCACGCGTTTACCGACCAGGGTTAGGATTTTGTTTGTTTGGATTATAGCCTATAGGTGACCCAGATCAATCTCAACTTTGCGGTTGATGTCCACGAAGAGTGTCAGTAACTCAACTAATATCTCCTCATTTTGAACCTCTTGCAAAATCGACACCCACATTAACGTCGGATCCATTTCACATTTGCCTCACCGCATTAAAGAAAACACTCAGTATCTCGTCAAGTATGATTTTTCTTTTCAATTTTTTTAGGCAATATTGATTGTGGCGGTGTCCCCATGGCAATTGGTGTACAATCTGACATGGCTACGCCTGCACTGGCCAGATTCGGCAGCGACGAACTAAAGCGACAGTTCCTAGCTCCATCTATAGCCGGAGATATGGTTGTTTGTTTAGGTGTTAGTGAGGTGGGCTCTGGCTCAGATGTTGCAAGCATCAAGACAACAGCTGTGAAAAAAGGAGGTAATTTTGTCAAGTACATGAGATTTGATTTGTTAAATAAACGCCGTGTACATGTGTATTGATTATTTGATTGAGTGCATATATATCGTATAGCCAGTGTTTTAGATAGAACAAATTAAGTAAAAATGTGGTAAAATGCCGACTTTCGTTTTGAAAAAGAAATACTGTACTGTCAGACGTTTCGAGCGAATCCCCTTCATCAGGAGTAAAATGTTGAAGGAGTGTGGATATCCAATAGGCAAAAAGGCTTCGCGTGGATGTCCTCCTTTTATCCTACTGATATATCATGAGCTTCTTGCATGTCTGGGCGTTTACATATGCACTTTCGAAAACGATAAGTTTCTTTGTGAAACACCCACAAATACAAGCGCAAACAGTAGTGATTGACCGATAATCGGATTGACATTATCAGTAGATTGTCAGAATCGGTAGATGTATCTGTATTTTCCAATTATGAAAGCTAGGGATTTTCAAGGAGCCTGCACGCAGGTTAGCCGGTATAGACTGAGTGATGTTAAGTTCTTTGTAAACCTCTGTTGTCTTAGAGAGAAATACGTATACTATAGTTTTGAACTATACAGAATATGGAATGATCAGCTTAATTATTTTTGGCGAGAATTTGATATTTTACTTTAGGATCGAAATGTTTGACTCAGTCGACAGACTGACAGACATACTCAACGTTGTGAACAGTCAAGAAATTTCAATTTTTGTATCAGACCTTTATTGTACTTTGAAGTTTAAAAATAGCGCATTCAAATTGAGGAACAGTGAGAACAATTTTTTTGTCGTTTCATTTATCGTCTTTCGCGCGCCGCCATTTTTTTATGACTAAACCTCTGAGTAGCCTGACCTCTGAGTAGTGCCGTATATATTTATATGGATTTTCTATTTTGACTACGGCCATATCTTTTTCTCCTTCACGTACGTTTGTTCTTTTTAAGGTGATTATGTAATTAATGGAGGGAAGATGTGGACAACCAGTGGACTTCAAGCGGATTGGATGTGTCTATTGGCCAACACTAGTGAAGGTGGTATGCATGAAAATAAGAGTCTCATTTGCTTACCATTGAACACGCCTGGTATAACCGTTGCTAAGGACATCAAAAAACTTGGGATGCATTGCTCCGACACTGCTCAGTTTTATTTTGAAGATGTCCGCGTACCGCAGAAATATCTTATCGGCGAGGAGGGCATGGGATTTACGTATCAAATGTTGCAGTTTGTTGATGAAAGACTCGTTGGCTCTGCCATGGGTAGGTGTATTTTTTTCACAGTTTGTTACTGTATCTCCAGTGCCAGGATTTTGAATGAACACGAAATAGTAACGTAACATCACTTAGACGTCACACTGTATAATGGCTTGTTGGAAAATATTCAATATCAATTTGAAATCACTTTTAACTGGGCATGTGCTTCTGTGTACCGCAGAACACTATACATGAAAAGTTTCAAGTGATTTACTTGAATTATTGCAAGAATAGACATGATTTTCCAACAAGTCATTATACAATACAATTTACAATACAGTTTTGTGACAGATTACATAATTACACTAATCCGCAAATAGCTCAGCTAATCGAGGCAGATGGTGTATTAGATTATTAAAGCTATGTTCTTAAACAGAGGATTTACGTTAAAACCTTAAAATTAATTATAAAAAAAATATTTCTTTTTATCTTGTATGTTTTGTTTTTGTTCTATACACTGTGTGATGTCTATAAGTGATGTTATTTGCATATCACGCAAATCTCAATATCTAAAGAACGAAGTGAGATATGGAAGAGCTGCAAACGTCAATCTTTATAACTTAAAAAAATTCTTTGAAATAAGAGAGTCTCCCAAACTTACTTTTCGCTGCATAAGCTCTTTAACAGCTAAAAACCCATAACCCATAGTAATTTGGTGTTTCAACTACAACATAACTCCGGTAGCTGGAAGTTACAACTAGTTAAGTCACTGCATTTACAGTGTCTATACAAGTAATTTTAAGTTAAACATTTTGGTCTTTTATAATTAAACATCAAGCGTATCAAGATATAATAATTCATTACTAGTTAGAGTAGCTATAAAAATAACCGTCGCGAAAGCCACCTTGAAGTCATTATGTACACTCGAGGGGTGTAACTATATATGAGATTTTTAAGCTAGTATTGCAAATTTTTCGAAGACTTTTCAGGAGTTTCCAGATATTTTTAGGGATGTCTATATTTTAAGGATTTTTAGGGGTTTTCACGCATGGCTTTCTGAGACTTCTCCCTTTGCATGACGGGTAAAATCGTCTGGCGTTAGACAGAGTAAAAAGATAAAGTTGTTCGACAACAACGATGCGCATGAAAGGGTTAGAGGACATTGGCAATAAAAATGAAGTTTGTCAAATTTGAAAGAACTCGTGAAATTGTAATAGAAGATCTTTTACGTAAAATCAACATGTGGTCTGAACTGTGTCGTATGGCGGCTGCTTAAAGCGCCTTTGATATGCCTCGACACGGCCACATCCTTAAGCCTACTTCTCGTATGTCGCCGACGGTCGCCGATTCAGGATTTAGATGCATGTTAAAACGGGAAGTGCGGCAGCATGTTAAGTAATAAAGAACAATGCAGAAAAGCAGTGCTTTTCTGCATTGTTCCCCATTACTTAACATGCATCTAAATCACAAATCGGCGACGATCGGCGACGATCGGCGACCGTCGGCGACATAAGAGAACCAGGTTTTAGGAGTAATTTGATTGTCAAGATACACGTTTGATGTATTCTAATTAAAGACCTTTTCCTTTCCCTTATACAACTTTTTTGTATCTTTCTTCATTTTTAAAATATTTCAGTTTGTTTGATATGTAAATTAGATGATATCTGACGTCAGGAGCAGAGTACTGTATTTTCATACATTAGGAAATCACTTGCACCTCTATATGATTGCTCAATATAAAATGTTTAGTGTCACAAGGCGTTTTGATGTGCACAGTTTCAAGTTATTTCGTTAAACAAATTTAGAGATATAACTGATTTTGCTAGGTGTGAAAATACTGTACCCTGCTCCTGACGTCAGAGACCATCTAATTTACATATCAAACAAACTGGAATATCTTGAAAACGAAGAAAGATACAAAAAAGTTGTAAAAGATCTTCTATTACAATTTTACGAGTTCTTTCAAATTAGACAAACTTCATTTTATTGCCAATGTCCTTTAAGTGATGTTTGAGACATAGGATCTGCAGCAGTCTCTGGATATTTTAAGGATATTTTTAGCAAATTTTTGAGACATCCCTCGTTGTATAAAACAAATGCAGATTCAAGCGAATTGATTGTACTCGGCGTTCTGCCTAACAAGTTTTGTCTATTGTCTTTTAGTTCTGTTAACGATGGAAAAATTAATTCAAAACACAGCTGAATACTGCAGGAACCGCGAGGCTTTTGGGAAATCCATTCTTCATAATCAGTATGTTCAGTATCGACTTGCCGAACTAGCAACTGAGGTGGAGCTTCTTAGGTCCTTAATTTACCGAGTTGTTGGTATGTTAATATGAGTTTTCCTGACTTTACAATAATGTTTAAAGAATTTTTCTGACAGTCCCAGCTGATATCGAACCCAAAGGTTCCCCGGCGAACGAAGGAGAATCGGCAAGGTGTCACAGTTTTTAAGATATTTTTATTGTTTCAATCAGGACAATACTTTATATCGTTCTATACATAGAGTCCAAAACGCACTTTTGGTTGCAGGGATATATATTATGCTCATAAATGAAAGGCTGCATTAGTCATTAGTTATTGCTCGTGGTGTGTATCACTCGGTCTATGCCCTAGTGCCCTAAAACCCGGATCGACAGAAATTAGTGAGATAATACCAGAGCTAGAATGGCGTACAAAATTGTTGAGAAACTTCAAGGATTTTTGGCAAAAAATTTGATATTGTATTGTACTGCCCAGAAACATTTTGTTGAATCTGACCAACATTGATTCTGGGAAAGAGGAGGAAAGGGTTGTTGCCTTACAGTTAAACCCGACATTCTTTCCCGCGCGACCTTGAAATATTGGTAGCAACATTGCAATGTTGACTTGCAAACGGTACATGGCGAGTCCTTGGCAAGTTGCTAAAAATTCGCATGAAATATCGAACTTCGCAAGATATGAAGTTCTATTGAAAGTCAGAACAACTAACCCTACATGTAAGTAAACTTAATGTTATGTGAAGTTCGATATTTAAAATGCGAATTTTTAGCAACTTGCCAAGGAGTCCCATGTACCGTTTGCAAGTCAACATTACAATGTTGCTGTCAATATTGCAAGGTTGCGCGGGAACTGAGAACATCCGGTTTGACTGTACGTGTGTTTGCTCGCGATTGTAGGTGTAGGTTAAGATTAATATTTATAATGTGGCGTTGTTTTAGGTTTGTACGTAAAAGGCGGGGACGTGAATTTACTTGCAAGCATGGCGAAGTTGAAGGCTGGACGTTTGGCAAGAGAATTGGCGGACTCTTGCCTACAATTTTGGGGTGGAATGGGCTACAGTTCAGAAACTCTAATAAGCAGGGTGTACCGAGACTTCCGGCTTCTTTCTATTGGTGGAGGAGCTGATGAGGTAATGCTGTCCGTAATTTGTAAACTCGCAGGCTTGCTTCCATCAAAAAAGAAACGTTAACTTTACAGAACATTTTAATAATATCTAAGCTAACAATTAAATCATGCAAATGAAAATTAAGGTTTACAATGAAAAGAGTAAGTAGATTTTATTTGAAATAGTTTAGGTTATATTGATCTGTACAAGATTTTTGTATAAATAGTTCTCGTTGGTGTCTGTCATACATACAAGGTAAAGTGACAAGCATTTTCAGTGTCATTGCCATGCTTTGAACAATTTGTAACAATTTCTTTAGAATGTAAATTGTATTCAAATCACTCTATATGGTCTTTATCTTCTTTGGCCTCTGATCGTTTTCACTCACGTGATCGCGGTGGCCCCGTTGCCGTGGTGAAACAATACAAAGTGTTTGAATAAGAATAGAGTTCATCCTCGTTCCCAGCGCCTCCTCGGTACACTGGGAAATCGGAGGCCCTGGTCAGATGAAAACGATTGAAGCGTGTGATTGGCTGGACGAAGGCAATTGTCGAAAACAGGAAGTGGGCAAATATATTTTCAACTGTCAAACAACGGTGTGAATAGAGTGAAGATTATAGCCTCAGATAACACCAAAAAAGTCTACAAATAAAGCTAACGAAGTAGGATTCATAAAGCGAGTCGGAACTGCGATGAGGAACAATTTTAGACGTAGCGTGACTCGGTGACTCGTTCGTCGGCGACGGCAAATTGTGTTCGTAAACAACCTACCTTTGAATAGCATTTCGGTAAGCGAAATTGTATTATTTTGTCCAGCGGGAAGAACAGTAAACACCAAACCTTTCGGACGTCATAATAAAGCAGCTTTTCTTCAAATATCTGAGTGTATCTCGTTTGTTTCGTTATATTATGTCCATGTTCGTACCCAGGGCGATGTGATGTATTCAATGACTCAATGTCCTAGAATCTAGGACATCCGGTTTTCATCTGACCAGGGCCTCAGATTTCCCAGTGTACCGAGGAGGCCCTGGGAACGAGGATGGGATAGAGTTAAATTCCCATAGGATAAAGTTACCCTCTAGTTCTTTAAGAAATAGAAAACATTTTTCCGTGTTTCCATAAGGTTGTATAGAAACACGAGTCGACGTTTAGGAGAACAAAAACATGCAGTGGAAATCCACACTATTTTTTCCCAAGTCTTTCTAAAAAATGTTTTCTATTTCTTTTATAAAATAACCCGTCGAAAAAGTCTAAATCGATTTTCCATGTTATTTATATATTTATTTATATGTACATAATAATATTTGAAAGTTTTTGTTTATTACTGTTCTCTTTATACTCTCTGGCTAGGAGTGCATATTAATTGGGAACCTTAAAATCAGTTCGTACGTGTAATTGGCATATTAAGATAAATCTGTCAAAAAGATAATCACATTTCCTAAGAGTTGTAATTATAGTATATTTAACATAGATGGAAATATTTGTCATTGCAACTAGCTAATGAGAGTTTCAGATTTATAGTGTTTCTGCATAAAGAAATGGGCCTGAAGTAGTAAATATACTGATATGATATTAAACGTCGTTTTCAGTATTCATGCAGCCTGTATATGGAGTTACGGACTTTTGTCTAAATAGGAAGTAAGGGGCTGAATATAATGCAGCCGAGCTGCAACGTATTGTTAAAAATTCTTCTTAAAGAACAGCAATATAATTTCTATAATTTTTGAACCAGCTCATTATAGGCTAATGTTGTTTCTTGACATCTTGTATTGGTTTTGTACTTTTTATATTTGTACCATAAAATGACGTTAACGAAACAGGTCAACCCGGTTAGCTGAGTTACAGCCCGCATTACATATAGCTATAACGAGCCCGACATTCGTGCATGTTATGCATGTATACATTATTTTCAATTTTTTGTCATGTGTAAGTATATACACCCTGAATAGCACTATGCAAGAGGTTTTTATAAAGCGATGCCACACACGACGAAGGAAAAACCTTTGGTGGAAATTGTTAGAGTCTCGCTTTTAATTATGCTATAGAGTTATGGGAAATCAGGACAAAATTGAGACGAATTTACTTGACCCGTGCAGTCAGAGATCACACGCCTCTTTTGAAGTTGACTGCACGCATCAGGTTTTCAATTTTGTTGAAAAGGGCAACGCAACGATTCCGTATGTATATCAATAAATAGAGGATATTACACGGTGGTGCGAAGATATGGATTTTATCTTCGAGTGGTGAAAACAGTATTTTACGAATGAGTAAAATATCGTTTTTACCACGAGAAGATAAAATTCATATCTTCAAGCCAGCGTGTGATTTTCTTTTTATTATATAGATTCAATGCAAAAGGAGGTAAAATTCTTAATGACGTCATCGATATCTTCACTAGTGAAGATATGGAAAATACGACACTGCATATTCTCTAGTAAAACACTCGCATCTATATAATAAATCTTACTATGTACGTGAAGTCTATACATATCGCTCGGACGTTTCTCAACCGCTCCGATACAATACGTTCAATCTTGTTTATTTAACTCCTTTCTGACTCAATCAGTCTTCTGTGACTGAATTGAGACTTTAGTATTTTATTCTGGCTAACGCCAGACGATTTTACGTGTCAAAGGGAGAACTCCCATGCTGCGCATCACCATGCAAGAGGTTAAGACCTAATTTCACAATTTTCACAGTAATTTCCTATTATCTCCGTTACTTATAAGTTAAATAACAAAATCGTCACAATCAACCAATTGGATGCCTAGGATCAAAATCTGACCTTAGGGTTCTGATTGGATCAGCACGATAAAAGCCGGTTTTCCACTTGCGAATTTTTTCGCGCGAATCGAAATTTCTACTGTAAATATGGAATAGATTTCTAATTACTTCCAACCCAGAGCTAGTGGAAAACCGACTTAATATCCACTAGTCTTCGCGCGTGGCCTCGCCTCTTGAAAACCCCTTGCAGGATCCAGGATAATTACGTATATGCAGCTGCATACATGTTATAGGAGACAAATTACCTGTAATAGTGTCAGTAAAATATTACATTAATTATCGATATTCTACGTTGTGGAATATATTAACAGTCTGCGATCTAAGCCTTTGTCTTTCACTGTGCTTTGTAAGTCGCTTTAAAAAATTCCCATGTCTTAAACGATCTTGTGCCGGTCTTGTCGAACATCTCTACACTGGAGTCTTCGAGGTTGGTTGGCAACAGATACGGTGGGTAGTACACTGTCAACGCTTTATCAGGCCGGAGTTTTAAGCCAAGAACGTCAGCCCAGATAAAGGAATGAAGACTAACTATTACCAACTCAAGGCTCATCCCTTTAGCCATGATAAAATTCACCAAGCCGCGGACCGACAAATCTCTTCCTGTTTCGAAAATCAGCCGGTTGTCGTCGGTCCCGAGACTGTGCACCTTGCCGCTGTAGACAATTCTAACTGCGGAGTATCCGATTTTGACGAACTTGTCCACGAACTTGGCGATGGTTTTGATAGCACCATCACTCTCGTTGAACGTTCCGTGATAAAATTTCCGTGATTGCCGATAATACGTTTTGACGCTGTCTCGGTCTTTCTTCCATATTTTTCGTGTGTACCGTCCCGTAATTGAGCCAATAAAAATCGTGGGCAAACGCGTCTTTTCCGGACAAACGGGACCCTCTTCTTCCGGGAGAATGTCTCGGCGGCGGCTGTGACTACGACTACTGGAACCACTGCTTGAGTGTGGACGGCTACTTGACGGACGATCCATATTTTTCACAAAGATTATGCTTCACGTAATGTAGATTCAGTATATTCATTTAGGTATCCAAGCGACCTGCACATACACACACCTGCCATAACACTGTTTACACAATAAAAACGCGAACATGTGGAAAAATAAGGCGATAATTTGTCAGTTTATATATATATATATATATATATATATATATGTGTGTGTATATATATATATATCCCACATATATATATATATATATATATATATATATATATATATATATATGTATATGTATATGTATATGTATGTGTGTGTGTGTGTGTGGGTTTTGGTCTACGAAACGCAAAGAGTGCTCGATAACATATATAGTTAGAGCAAATATAGATTTTCGCTTACCTCAAAAGTCTGCAACAGGCTGTTTCATCTAAAAAAGAATCTTCACCTGAAGATTCTTTTTTAGATGAAACAGCCTGTTGCAGACTTGAGGTAAGCGAATATATATATATTTGTGAAATTCATTACTAATTCATGAGTTTTGCAGCCAATCCAATTTCAGAAATACGTCACATGTATACCCCTGTAAACCCCATACAAACTAAAACCAATGATGCTAATTTGTTACAACCACTAGTGGATGCATACTCTTCTGATACAACCACTAGTGCTTGTAACTAATTAGCAAATTAGCATCTCAATATCCCAAAGGGATTTTTACTATTTATTCATTTCACAAGTTGTTTACAACACTCGCGTCCTTGTTGTATTGAATATACAATCACTCGCCTTCGGCTCGTGATTGTATATTCAATACAACACGGCCGCCCGTGTTGTAAACATTACATATATATATATATATATATATATATATATATATATATATATATATATATGTATAATCCATAAGGCTGAAGCCAGCGTATATATACTATATATATAAAAACAAGTAGAGTAAAATAGTAGAGTGCTGCGTAGGCAGTGTTCAGTGTGAACACAGTGTGAACAGAGCAAAGTGAAAATGTGGTAAACTGCCAAGGTTTCTGGTAACGGAAAAATGATGTTTCGAGCGGACCGAGCCACATTTCACTCTGTTGAAGGGCTCCGCTGGAGACGTTAGTTTTCCGTGCATGGGCTAAAAACCTCGGTATGCAGTTCGCCGCATTTTCACTTTGCTCCGCGTATATATACTATAAACATGATATACTACTATAAACATGATATACTACTATAAACATGATATACTACTATAAACATGATATACTACTATAAACATGATACCGTCTATAATTTAAAACTGAGCGAGGCTTTGTTATATGAAATAAGTTCTACGAATAAACTGTTATTTCACTGCAGCTATATCTTTTTCATGCATGCAATAGATTTTATTCCGACTAAGACCATGTCCGGCTTATGCTGCAGTATTTACAGTAGGCTTAGATTTAATACAAGTTCCTGGTTCAGTGGCGTAGGAAGCAAGTTGATATTGGAGGGGCGCAGCTTCAAAAGGGCACTTTGTTCGGTGGGTATATAGGACTTCAAAAGGACAAAAAGGGGACTTTCTGTTGCAAAAAGGGCACTTCATGACAAAGTGGGGGGGGGGGGGGGGGGGGGGGAGGGGGGCACATGCCCGGTTGATCGTGCGTATTCGAGCACAGGAAAAAGCTAGCGCGGGAAAACATTTTCGTAAAGAAAGAAGAAAACAGTCGCCAAAAAACAAAGAAAACAAGCTATCGACTTGTCTGTGGCAACATTTAAAGATCAGGTGGAGGCCTTGCATGAGATAAGTTTTTTTTAAATAGAATGTAAAGCGTTCAAGCAACAAACCACGTAAACAGAAAACACACTCGAAACATATCCTGTGCTATGTTTATCATTACAGTATTATATTTTGATTCTTATTCTGTCTTATAAAAGAAATGGTTTATAGTTTGGAGTGCTCCATCGACTATATGGTTGCACTTGGAAAGTTGGTTTTCGTGCTGTCCCAAATTAAATTCCCGTGTGCATCATGCATATCTCGACGGGGCACGCCAAACTACGAACATTTATTACTGATTATCAAAATGTATACTTGTATATTAGACATATTAGGCAGGGACGGAATTTGGTGGCTAACCTGGCCTTTAAGAAAACCAACTTTCCAGGAAGCTTTTTGCTTATATTTAAGTTTACAAACTTTTATGTACAGCTACCAAATGCTGAAAGCGGCGAGTCGGGGGGGGGGGGGGAGGGGAGTGGCCAGTGGCCAACACTGCAACAAATTACAAACTTCACACAGATTGGTCTTGGTCCCTCTCCTCCGCAAAGGTCAAATTTCGGAGATTGGGGGGTATGTTGGTAATAATCCCATGTCCTAAATAACCCAGGTACTTCATGAAAGCCTGACCCCAACACACACCCTAACCCTGACCAATAAATTCGTGAATATAGGACATGGATTTATAACCGGTATGGTATGTTCAGCTGACGCACAGGCCCGCAATAAGACACGGGATGGGCTCCCTACATGTTGCGGGCTGGTTGCGAGCTAACCCGCAACCTAGCCCGCAACCAGCCCGCAACATGCAGGCCCGCAATAAGATGGACGATGACGATGGACGCATCTCCGAACGATTCGAAAGAACCTCAGCGGAGGAGAGAGGGTCTTGGGAACCATAGCCTGCGTGCAGACACTCCTTCCCCCTCCTGGAATCGGGGAAACGGGGTCTGCGAAACGGCGTTCGTAATCGTGTTCTGGTCACGTGAGTCGTCACTGGATTTTAAGGACTAATATGTGATTGGTTGACAAAAGATAATCTAAGTAGCCGATACTTCATTGGTCAGATTTCTTCTGATCATTAGTAAATTCTCATGTGAAAAAGCTATAGCGGGTTTTCCCTCTCTATATTGTCTCCCTTCGTCTATCCTACTTTGAAATGTTAACATGTATTCTCTGCTCTTGCGAAATTTTGAAACATAAGGACAAAAACCTGGTTGATGGTAAAGGTGCATTTAAAGTGAAAGAAGAATTAGCTACGCTTGAATTTATAATTCATTCGAAGTCACCATATATTTGCAAATCTTGTGTCGAGAAGCTTAAAAAACGCCGCGGTATAATAAATAATCTGCGAAAAGTCGAGGCCGACCTCTACGATTTGCATCATTCAAGACTTCCATGCCAGCCACTCAATGTAAAAAAGAGAAATCGATTGTGTGAGTACTACACGCGTTCTCCGTCGAAACGATCGACTTGCTGTCGCTGATTGCGATTTAATATTGTCTGGATCCGGTATTGTCGCCGCTCAACATCAAAATAAATTATTTTTTAAATGAAATATAGCAGTTAATACCTTTAATAGAGAACCACACAGTGCAATTAACACCAAGAAACAGCCGAACTTATCAGTTTGGGAGAAAAAAACACAGATCTACCGAAATAATTCCCATGGTAATCAGTGAGCATCGTGGTGCTTGGAATAAACATCGAGTACACATCGACACCAACAGTCTCAATTTCTTCGCATCCAAACGTTGACTTTTCGCCAGTTCGTCCATTCTCTCATCAATATAATCTCTCTCAGGACAGAACTGTCGACCAAAATAAACACTAAATTTGCAAATTTCACCAGAAAACGTTGAAATCTAAAAACAAATCAATCAACTTGCGGCGTCATTTCAAAACAACCTGTCAAAATCCAACGGCGCAAGTTGATTGAATTGTTTTTAAATGTTCAACGTTTTCAGATGAAACTTGCAACTTTCGAACGTAAATAAACTAGAAAATAATCGAAAGCCGTAATAATGGTGGCTTGCAAATGCAAGTATTGGTGTGGTAATTATGCTAGCATATAAATTAATTATTTTGGTTCACGTGACCAGGAACACGATTACGAACGGGAGGGGGAAGGAGTGTCTGCACGCAGGCTAGGGAACCATGGTTATATTTCAAAATGGCGGTTTTTAAATTCTGTGGTTCATAGTGATAGCCGAAACCCATTAACTGCAGTATGCATCGTGTTATTAGGCCTTTGAGGGCGAGAAAACTAGTACCTGTAGCTGCTGGATTTGTTGCTGCGTTTGGAACAATATGGTTTAGTTGTAAAGATCACTTTTACTTCACCGACTCTTATGGCAGTACGCTATGGAACTACCTTGTACCAGGTTTTCTAAAAAACAACAACGTGCCTCATGTACCAGGAAAACATCCAACGAACCCTCAGTCATCCAGAAAGCTGCCAAACATCCAAATTCGAAAAAATGAAAAACTGGTGCCTGTTAATGTGGGTGTTGTTTCTCATTATGAGACTAATAGTTTGGCATCAAACGAACCCATAGAAGACAGAAATTTGGAATGTTTTGTGCGTAGCGGTATTATGTTTGGGATTTTTGATGGCCACAGTGGTTGGCAATGTGCTGATGAAGTTATGAAGCGCTTGCCATATTACATAGCACTTTCAATGTCTTGTACACAAGGAATGACTTCTGACCTTCTCGAGGAGTTGATTGCTAGTGTAAAGAACATGGATCAGAGACTTGACCGCATTGACAATGTAATGGAAGGCTTGTACGGAAAAAAGGCCAAAGAATTTTGTGAGAATAACAAGATTTTTTCTGTAGAAGCAAATGTTGAACAGCAGATAAAAAATGCATACAAATTACTCGATGAGGATATTGTTTCTGAAGCAATGCCAGATGTTAATGGTCATGATGTTTCTGAGAAAGTGATGAAGGGATTATCAGGTGCTTGTGCCATTACTGCTTACATACAGGATAGTGAGTTATATGTAGCCAATTCAGGTAAGTGAGGGGTTGAGTAGTTCGTACAGGGAGTCAGTGAGACAATTGGTCAGTTATGTACCATGTTTGATGTTTATATCAGGCTATGCAAACCCGGTTGTGACAGAGCACATTTCATAGTCTTATTTAATAAAAGAAATAGAAAATGGATGCCCTGTGTTTATATGATGCAAACACTTGCCAAGAGTGCGGTTGGGAGAATTCGAAAGTACTTGTATAAACTCGTGTTTATTATTATGGAGTATAATATATATATATATATATATATATATATATATATATATATATATATATATATATATATATATATATATATATATATATATATATATATATATATATATATATATATATATATATATATATATATATATATATATATATATATATATATATATATATATATATATATATATATGTATGTATGTTATACTCTATAATAATATGAAACTCTATTTACCAATAATGCAGAAGTTTTGGCTGTACAAGTATATGCTAGCTAACACCCTGTGAGTTGCTCAGCCAAACAATTCTGATTGGTCTTACCATGGCCCATAGAGACATTCTATAGAGGCTACAGCCCAAGTGCCTAACCCATTTAACCTAAAGGGACTACTGTCTAAGTCTTTTGAGTTCAATGACCAACCTTGAACCCAGGTTCTTATCTCTGTGGTTGGGGGAGCAGAGATAAGAACCTTGCAACCTGCCAAAACTTGAAATTTATTATGGCCCTTGATTCAAAAAAGTTGGTTATCCCTAGTCTACACATTATCAACTAATTTTATGGCTTAAATTTTATCCCTCTAAAACAGTGATTAAATTTGTCGCTGTAATAACTATGGTGAGGCAGTTTTTGGTGTACCAGTACCAAAAATACCTCTGGTGGTTTTTGAAAACTGCCTGCTTTGATCAATGTTGCTTTTGGCAAAAAAAATTAGAGATATACTGTACATGTACTGTACTTGTGCAGGTAAAAGAAGAACTCTTGATTGCTTCAGTTGATACAGAGGAGAATCATTGATGTCTTAACATTGCCTGTTGCAAAAAAATCAAACTCAGTCTCAGAGCATTGATGGGTACACCTGAACAAATTGGAAAAGACATTGTCAGCTGTCTCCTCGTATGACCATCTTTCAAAAAAGATTGAGTTCTGGATTGTATATATACATCTAAAGGGCTTTCAACAGGGGGTGAGTGATCACGCACGTACACCCAAACAAATCTGGGTGCGCAATTTACTGCGCACCCAAAATTTGAATTTCAGGGGGAGCGGAGCAATACCAATACACCATTTGCACAATGATGTGAGATGGCATTGGGTGACTACAACACAGAACAGTATATCAACCAGAAGTCAAACTCCCATCAGAACCTTTGAAGTTATATCCTCGCACATGTCGCCTCGCGCATCTTGATTCCTCACCATCCTACACCATCCCACGCAATCCTGACAAGTTCCCCTGGCAGTTTGGGTACTTACTTTGTGTTTCGCGCATGAATATTTTATTCTCTGATCCTGACCCTGAAAACACCCTAATCCTCAAACCTAATCCTAATTTCAATTCTAATTCTACCCCAACCCCAACCCTAATCCTAACCCTAATCCTAACCCTAACCCTAATGCATATTCATGCGCGAAACACAAAGTAATAACCGCAGTTTGGACCTTCAAAAGAAGATTAAAACTGCCGTAGGATGGCGTAAAATATCACGCCTGCGCATTGAAGAAATGCGGACAAGTTTTCACTTGAGTCAGACTTCTGGTTGATCCTTATTCTGTGACTACAACTACCAGAATGCATTGCCAAGGGGGTAAACCAAGCTATAGGGGGTAAACCAAATTTCTGATTAGGGTTAGGGTTAGGGTCTATGTTGTAGTTTCAGTAGGATATCGAAAAGATTGCTAAACCACCCTAGGATACTGGCAAAGCATCTTAGTTGGAGTCACCCAACGCCATCTCGCGTCATCGTGCAAATGGTCCATTCTCGAATTTTTACAAATTAGCGAACATTATCACTATTTCAGCCTGAAACTCTTCTGTCAAATAAAAATTCACCGTTGCTACAACAACCTTGTCGGAGAAACGGAGAAAATGTAGAAAAAACAGCAATAGCCACATTTTGCACGCGTCCGCCCTGGGAACGAGTCGTCACCCGCGCGTGACCAGCAACTTTAACAGACTAGTGATTCTGAAATCTGAGAAGTCTTGCTCCGTAAACAATAACGCAGAATTTCTAGCTTACTACCGTTTTTACATAAAAGTTATGATTTTTCATTATTAATTTTCATTATTAAGTTTTTATGGCGTTAAATTGTTGTCTATCCTTCTACATAAACATGTCTTTAAATAGCCTCTTCATTAAGATAATAATCGCGCGCCCAACAAGTTTTGCAATTTTCTGAGTTTGAAAGCCCTGCTTGATTTTTGCATTCTTGGTCATCAACATGTAGACGATGACCCCCCACAATTACATGTATGGTGGTGGAAACAAAACACGATACCACTACATTCTCATTTATCAGCTCATTCCTGTCCGAGGGCTTCCCCAGAGGTGAATAAAATCATCTGGCGTTAGTCAGAATAAAATACTAAAAACCGATTCGGACAGCATAGAGTTAGAGAGAGATCTTGCAGTACAGGCATGAACTGTATCAGACTGATATAACATACTGTTGTAGTCCACAAGATACTAAGGCCCCATTTACACTATACCTGATAGCACGAACAGACACAAGAAGCTATCCGATAAAAGATGTACCGACTTTCAAGATCGGAGCGACGTGCAATTTTTGTGTGGGAACAGAAGGCCTACTGTATCCAGTATTCCGTATGGTTTGCGTAACACAAAAGCTATCCAGTATAGTGTCAACGGGGCCTAACAGATTATTACACTATGACATCGGGTCTGCCACAGCCATACGTTCTTATGTACCTACAGTGCAGATCACCATACCTGCATGTCATGCAGAATTTAGCAATCTCCAATAACCCTATCCAGACTGGGCTTTTTTTTTACTTCTGGGACTGGGGGGGGGGGGGGGGGGGAGCGGAAAGTGCCCGCGGTCAATATCTCCTGAACCATTTGGTGTATTCCGACGAAACTTTTACAGGTGGATGGTATGCCTTGTTCAAGTATGTGTTACACTTATGTTGTCATGGTGACAAATTATGATGTCATTATGACATCATTAATTGCAAACACCCAGGATTTTTAGAATTTTAAAAAAAAATTTTCTTATTGTTTTGTTAACATAAAAAAGGTAGTATATCAAAAAAATAGTTTCTTTTTATTAAAAAGTGCTTACTTTTATTGTAACTATTATAAAAGCAAGCATAATAAAAATTGTTGGCTGAAATTTAGTGTTGGTAGTTATTTAGGAAAAGTCATAAAATTTCAGAACCATACCTGTAATGGTTTGGGAGATATTAACCTTTAAATTCAGCGCGGGCACTTTCCGCCCCCCCCCCCCCCGTCTGGATAGGGATAAAGAAGAATATACACTATTTTTTGCAGGGGACTGCCGTGTAGTTCTTGGATCAAAAGGACATGATGGCAAGTGGAAAGCCACTTCGTTGTCTATGGATCAGAACGCATTTAATTCCGAAGAAGTTGAGCGTCTAAAACTCGAACACCCTGGAGAAGACAATGTAATCAGAAATAATCGACTGCTTGGTTATTTGCAGCCGTTTAGAGCGTTTGGTGACGTGATATTTAAATGGGATTCCAGTTTACATGAAGAGTATCTGAACAATATTTACGGCAGGGTAGTAATTCCCAGGCACCTGTACCGTAGCCCACCGTACTTGACCGCTGAACCAGTTGTGACACGTCACAATTTACAGTCAGGCGACAAGTTCTTAGTGATCGCCAGCGATGGATTGTGGGACATGATGAGTAATGACGGTGCTGTGCAGTGCATTGGTGCACTCCTGGAAAGTGGCAATCTGATAAGTCATGTCGGCGACAAAAGTGCTTGGCACGTTAACGGTGCAAGCCAACTCATACAAGAAGCCCTAGGTGGAGACGATGAGGTCAAGGTATCCAGACTACTAGCTGCTCCGATACAAATAAGAAGAGCTTTGAGAGATGATATTACGGTTACTGTTGTGTACTTTACTCAAAGAAACTAAACTGAACTAAGAATTATTTTCAATTTGATTCTTTGTTTCTTTTTTTAACAAAAGATTTTAACGAAAATATAAACTTAATCAAAAGTACACAACAAATGATTAGATAAGATCTAGATTATCACGTTTTTCCTTTGTTGAAATTATTTTTAGCGCCAAGGCTTGTTTCGTTTGTTGTAGTGACTTGTTATTTGAAAGTTACTGTTTATAGTCTTGTTATAAAGTTTCTTAGTGACCAGGTTAAATTTAATTTTCTAGATATGAATAGTTCAGATTTTGCACTCCCCCATTTGCTTATTGGTATTGTAAGCTTTGATGTACTTGTAAGATTGAGTTAGAATTGCGTACAATGCCATTATATTATATTATAGACCTTATTCAAAAATGGCCGCCGAATTAAAATTCTTTTATATACATATAAATTAGCCCTTATGAACTCGTTTTGATGTGTGAAATTCAAAAGAATTCTTACTTTAAAACGAGGTCATAAGGGCCAATTTATATGCACATAAAAGAATTCTAATTCGGCGGCCATTTTTGAATAAGGTCTATTGGATTTTATTATATGGCTCTGATACGTGAGCGGTCTTAACGCGAATTTCCTGCGATTTGATTGGTTCGTGAGCGGTCTATTAAATCTGGTAAAGACCGGTTATTACAGAAATTGAAAAAAAATATCAGAAAATTAAGCAAGTCAAGCTAAATGGTATTCAGATATTGTGAAAATGAATTTTTAAAACGAGAATTTGAATACAACGAAGTGTTTTGGTTGTTTTCAGTTTTCATTGACGGTATTAATTATACAGTATACGGTATATCGGGATTGTTTCAAAATGGGTATTTTGGTATATGCAAAAGTTTATGGGCCGATATTTAAGAGGTAATTTTCAGAGGACGATTTCTATCTTGGATGTGGAGAACCGGGGGGTTATAATTTTTGCGGTATACGGATGCAGGACATTTCTTATACCAAAAATCCCTAACACCGCTTGGAAATTATGTTAATGATTGTGGAACCATAACAGATCAAAAATCTTGTAACGTACAGGGAATTTATTGAGGTGTACAATACACGAATGTCATTTATTAACTCCAACACGACTTGCTGGAAAGAATGCTAAGTTGGATAGGTCACAATAAACAATTTGTTCGTTACAAATCCTGTCTTTTGAAAGCCTGTTCGAAATAGTCTTGTTAATTAAACAGGAAACCAACTGCAGGGAACACAGTAGGCGATAACAACTGTGTCTTCTGAATGACATCGTGAACTATGTTATGTCATAGTATAATCTGGATACAGGTATTGCATTCTGACTACAACAATTCCAGAACACCGAATGTGCTACCCATTAAAAAGTTCCATTAATTATGTCTTTGAGAACCGCTATAGTGTAGAAAGAAAGAAGTCCTTTACCAAGCATATATTTCTTTGTCTTTTGCCCCAAGGTTTCTTCCATAAGAATAAAAACACAAAACGTGGCCATGCGGAATGCCCCACCAATAATGATCCAAAGGACAACGTAGGAATCTTCCAATTGGTATACTAATGCTATAAGCCCAGAATATCCCTGACACACTTTACACTCCTTTGATGCACATATCAATTCCAAAAATCGTCATGCATGCAATAATGAAGCTAAACGAATAGCATTATTGTTTTTCACAAGAAATCTCTTAACCCGGGTAAGAAAACCAAATACCGTAAGTACCGTTGCAAACGTCGTGTAACTAAGCACGGACAGGCTGCAAACGTGAGTCGCACTAAGAACGCCTTCCTGTAGACTACCAAACAAATCCACCTACGAGACACCACCGGCAGGGCTGGCAGGAGACTCGATGCCACTCTCGCTGTTGCTACTGGTGCGGCGTGACTTTGGTACAACCACCGTCATATTGGTCATTTCGGAGAGCGCCAACTGCGAAGCACACCAGACGGCCGTACGACAACCACGTGTCCTCAGCGCCAGATCTCTCACGGCAGAAACCAAGGAAACAATATCTATTTGATTCAAATATATAAAATACAGCGTAAGCCTGTAAGGTTCCATACCAACTAAGTGACCTAATTATTTAACTTCACTACAATGAGTCTAAGTAATGTGAGTTTGTTGTTACGCAGCAAAAGAAAATCAAGTGTGTTTCCCTGAAGATGAGCAGGCAATGAAGTACCAGATCCTTGTGGAACGCTTGAAATAACGGGCTTATAAACCACTACACTATACTCGTCCATATAACAAGTATATATCATGTCCCCTACCTCTTCCATCCGGCGAACGTGGGCCCGCACCATGCTTGCTTCTTCCACCTAAACTACTGATCTCATCCTTGCGGCATGATTGCAAGCGACGTATACAAGCCATCATTTCGTCGACACTTGCACTTATATTGATGTTGAGTGGTGAATGTCTGATACGCTCTATCCTCCCAACAAGAGCTTCCACCTTGTAAGAAGAAAAAGTTATTTTTATGAATGTCGTACAGAAATATATTCCATTTCAGAATTATATTCCATTTTCGGTACTGTGAAGGTTCCACATATGACGTCACAATGGGTACAAATAAAAAAGAAATCAAATAGCGTATCTATCGGTCTTTTTAGTAGAAACTTACTAGTATACTATTGCACATGCTGCAATCTGATTGGCTACTGTACTCCGTATTTATTCGTCGATAGATAGCGAGTAAGAAATTGAGTACCAGTACCCGCGTGGGCGTGCAGTAAAACAACATGGAGGCGCCGAGGAGTGGAGGATTGGTTATAACTCGATTTTCGCCCAGTCCCGAAGAACTAAGGTACACAAGTTAGTTTCTAGTGACTTTCTACTAAAGTAATTACTGTATATATAGTTTATGAAATAATCGTTGACGAGGGCGCACTTATGCGGTGGCGTTCGTATATGATATGTACTCAAGTGTCATCTCTCTAATTATTTCCTTCCGCATAAGAACTTAGTGTTTTATTCTGGCTAGCGATTTTATTCACCACTGGAAAAAGCCTGAAGAGGTAGGAGTTAAAAGTGGTACGTATACATGTAATACACGTAGTACGTTGCTGAGCTTGGTGTAATGTAACAGATACTTAGAAAATGTTTAAAGTAGGCACCTTTCCATGTTCTTTCTGCACATCAATTAAAAGTCGGTCAACACGCGAGGGACTGTGATGTGGTCGTCCAGCCGAAATACTTCCACTTGATGAAATTCTTTTTGTCGGCCAAAACTTACAGATATCCAGCTCGGCCTAAACCATTTGTAAAAAGCAAGTAGTTACAAAAGCACAATAAGGCATGGTCAAATACAAAGTGACAGAGAGAATGATTGTGCTAGTGCTAGTGCCTGTGGCAGTAAGAGTGGAAGGGCCATTGTTTCGAGCGGAGATGGTGGATACGTTCGGTATAACTACCATATTTATTCCAACAGACGCCCACTATCAAATAAACGCCCCTCTCCAATAGACGACCCCTCTACCAATAAAAATATTAATAAACGCCCCCCCCCCCTAATAAATACTACTTCCAAATATACCTGTCAACACAAAACGTAAAACAAAAATACAATGCCAGGGCTTTATTTTTTAACAACTTTTAACAAGATGAAGTTTTTTTATTGTTACATGCAAATTGCGCGAACATTTTTTGTTTCTAATTGCTTATTCGAATGTTAAGGACACATATGATGAACTTTTTAGTTCTTATTATATATTGATGATGAGATTGTGTGAACCTTTGTGTGATGTGTTTTTTTGCTTAATAATTGAAATATCAAATTTTGAAATAAACGCCACTCTAATAAACGCCTCTCAATAAACGCCACCCTTTAGAGCTGAATTTTTCAATAAACGCCCAGGGCGTCTATTGGAATAAATACGGTACTGTAAGTGCCATTGACAGAGGCATGCAGTGCAGGAAGAGTGACACGGACAGAAAGACATGGACAGAACAAAACGAACAAAGAGACGCGGACAAGAAGACACGGACAGAGGAACATGAACAGACAAAGACGAACAGAGGAAGTCGAACAGAAAGACACGGACAGAAGAACATGAACAAAGGGGAACAAAGGAAGACAAACAGAGGAAGACGGACAGACAGACACGGACAGAGGAACATGAACAGACAAAGGGGAACAGAGGAAGGCGAACAGAAAGACACGGACAGAGGAAGACGAACAGAGGAAGACGAACAGAAAGATGGACAGAAGAACATGAACAAAGGGGAAAAGAGGAAGACGAACACGGACAGAAGAACATGGACAGAGGAACATGAACAGAGGAAGACGAACAGAAGAACATGGGCAAAAAGACACGGGCATGTAGAGAGAGACGAGAAGAAAGTCACAAACAGAGACACAGATAGAGACACACAGACATAAGAGACACGGACAAAGAGACGGTAGATAGAAAGAAACGGACACATAAATTATGGGGTATCTTGTATACTGAGAGTAAAGGAAAACAGAACTTAGAACAGAAACAGACACCTGGAGTTCATAAAAGTATCATATGTCAACAAACCTTGCGACGCTCCTTTTCAAGATATCTGAGCTGTTCATAACACTGGTCAAGTCTTAAATGCAACTCGTTGCTCGGAGTTTGTCTGGAGCAGGATGGACTTGTTAGACTCTCCTTCCCGCGACCAATCCATGAATCATCATCCGATTTACTAGAAATCGACCTACGATACTGCACGGGTCTCCCGCGAAAATCCACGAATTCACTTCCTTTCCATGAATGGCAATAGCCATTTTTGGGATGGCTATCAGCCTCGGTCTTACCGTTGGGGCTGTACTCTTGGCATTGACCGTTCTGCGGCCAAGATCCACTCAGACAGATAAGTCCAATAGGTGGGTGAACAGGAGACACCCTACTGTAGTCGAAGGAGGCATGGTCGACAAATTCACCACAATAGTTGGTCTCAGAGTCACTCAGATTCGCCCACTCGTCGGGTATGGTTGGGGAGCAATACTGGGAATTGTAGTAACTACAATTTCCAAGACTTTCCACAGAGGATGATATTTGTGGCGAAGGTAGATTCTCGTAACCGTTCATGAGGGCGGTGCCATTTTCACCTCTAGGTGGGTACTTTCCGTGAGGAGAAATAGGAGATTGGGTAGCCCAGCCTCTTCCTGGTGGCATAGAGCTTGCAGGTGTGGTTATCGGCGTGGTCATGGAAGTGTTGTGATTGACATCGCTACTTTGCCAAATATGTTCACCAGGAATAGACGAAGACAGTTGTTGGTCAGAATCTGTTCCACAGTCAGGCGACGGATAAGGACTGACTGGTGGCCAAGAAAAAGCAACATCACCAGGGCTACAACTGAAGATAATAGAATTAAAAAAATACAGTAGAGACACGTTTAACGTCATGCTATATTGTATGGTACGTGGCGTAGTTTATTTATAGTTATATGCCACAAGTAATCTCGGTGGAAATTGCGAGTCCATTAGTTTCCGGTAATGGATCGGTCTGGAATCCGGCTTACGGGTTCAATCGGTTTCATCAGTTTTCAGTAAGCAAATACTATTGAACTTATTTAAATTGCAGAATCATTCATTACAAAATCATCCTTAGAAAAACAAAGAAACTATTTCACGATTTTGTTATTTCATTTTCGATTATTACACAGGTAAACATCCACCATTTTTCACGTACATGTACCACCACAAAAGTTGAATACTGGTAATTAAGTGAACAAATGTTATGTTATTGGTATTCTACCTGGAAGAACATGTGGGATCAACTGTTAATGGAACTAAAGCCTCTCCAGCAGAATGGCCATCTTCAAGACTAAAAATTGTCTCATCGTCAAGAACTTTTGAAAGCAGATGCAAGGCAATGTGTTTTGATGGTGGTACAGATGGTGGCATGGCACTATTTACACCATTCATGGTGTCCAATGGCTTGTCCACACCTGGTTGGATTTTACATATTTCATGACCAGTAGATTCACCATCAACATTCTATATTGACATTTGACAAGCATATTATTAACACATAAATTTAAAATCCGTGAAATGACAAACAAGGGGGGAAAAGTAAATTACAAAGTAGGAATACTGCAATAAAATCTCTTGGCTAGTTTTCAGCATTCTAGTCAGACTTATAATTAAGTACTTTCATATAAAAAAATAACTACTACTCCAGTAGTGTATTTAACCCATTGTTGCCTGGGATGTCCAAGAGTTCCTCATTTGATAAATAAATAGAGGATATTACACGGTGGTGCGAAGATATGGATTTTATCTTCAAGTGGTGAAGACAATATTTTATGAATGAGCGTAGCGAATGAGTAAAATATCGTTTTTACCACGAGAAGATAAAATTCATATCTTCTAGCCAGCGTTTAATTTTCTTTTTATTATATAGATTCAATGCAAAAAGAGGTAAAATTCTTAATGACGTCATCGATATCTTCACTAGTGAGGATTTGGAAAATACGACACTGCATATTTTCTAATAAAACACTCGCATCTATATAATAAAATCATCTATTGTAGCATTAGAGAAAAACAATAAAGAGGCTGTCTTTGGTCAGTTTGGTCAAGAAATCAGCTATCCACACTTTAGAAAAATCTAGCTGTCCACAGTTTAGAGAAAAACAAAAGAGGTTACAGTATGGGCCGACAAACAAGGTGACAGAAAAGGTGATGGAAAAGCTGAAAGGTGAAACTGCAGACAAATGAATTGTCAAACTGGTGAAAAGACACCATGCACCAAAGAAAAATTCTAAAAGAGTGCTAAGGGAAAAGATCTAATGTTAACGTTAAGAGAGGGTTTAAACTTAGAAATTAACAAGCTTCCTCGAAGAAGAACATCAAATTGGTCAGGTTATAACCAATTAGATTATTCAAGAAATTCATTGGGAAGTTCATTCAGAAATTGGCAAATAATAATAAGTAGTACCATACATGTACTGTATGCAATTTAAGCATAACCATGATTGTTAAATTTATGTTTAATTGGTTGTTAAATTTATGTTTAATTGTCCAATGAAATTGCAAACTGTGATATCAACGCTCACTTTGATTGACAACATAATTGACAACATATTGCAACAAACTTCTCAACAAAGTTTGTAACACACAGCTACATGTAGCTGTAAAGCTGTAACATAAAAGTTTTAAGACAGTTCATTTAAAACATATGGCTGGTCACTAACTATGGACCTTGTATTAGGAGTATACATTACAGTTTAATATAAAACATAAACTAATTAATTCTTTGAAAATAATTACTAAAATAATAATTCATAAAATAATTACTGTACAATCTAATTGTACAGTATATAGTATACATTAATCATTATTTACAAAAATTAAAAATGGCCACTTGAATGCAAACACAACTGACAACATGATTGCAGAGCTGGAATTTCATCATCGATGGCACTCGTGAGTTGCAGTAAATTCGGTTATTAATTGCTATGGTAAGAGAGGAAAATGCTGTATGGATCACTACAGACAATGATGGCAATTTTTTGCCATTATAGCTTCTACTCTCTATACAGCAATTTTTAAAGCAGTTGCGGTGGATACATTTTAGGGGAATTCCAGGCCTGTGATTAGAGAGAAACCTGAGCCATAGGTGAGGATTTATAATAATTATAAGTACAGTACTTTCAAATTCTCAGAAACTTATTTGAGTAATTATATGCACAGCAAGTTAATATGTATGTAATAGATACAATATGTGTGGCTGAACTGTATGGGATTTACAGTGGTGACTCGAGCCAAAGGCTCACCATTGTAAATCCCATGTACAGTTCGGACGTGAATATTGTATCTTACTTAAAATACAATGAGTTTATATCATGAATATTTGTTTAGCAGTCATAGAAAAGGCAAAAACAAATTATTTAAGCAAGGAAAAAGCTCAATTTGAGCCAATGGGTATGCTCTAAATCGGATAGAGCATTGATGTTTTATTAATCAATGTTGTTATATACCAAAGACTTTCGTTTGCCAAAGATGAAATTCTATTGGTCAAATCATGGCCACGTGTTGTTCAACAAATTCAATGTTTCTTTCTGCCGAGGGAAACATTGCACTGTTTTCCTCTGACGTCAACATTGAAGAAGGAAACAGTGCAGTGTTTCCCAGTCTGAGGTAAGCTTTAATCATGCGTTGTTCACGTGAATACACAATGATTATTGCACCAGATTCAGAACTTTGGACTTTTCGGAACATTTTGAAAACAAGAGCTTGTTTCGAGCTTGTTTGGTACAAAATAGTTCATTTTCCAAAAGAAAGAATATCTATACATATCTTAAAAGAAGGTCTGAAGAAAACCTGGATAAATTTAAAGCTGTTCTTTGTACTTGTTGAGTCTGATGTATTTGTTTAGTTGAATTGAAATACGAAGACAAAGTCAAAGTGTTTTGGTAAGTTTTTTTGCCTTTTACACGTTTCGAGTCAGTTTGGTATTTTGTATTTTAAAAGTCTTTGGTATATAACAAAACACTTGTTGACTTTTGCCTCAGGAAACATTGATTTTTACGGTCCCTCAGGCTTCAATGTCACCCTCAGGCTAAAGCCCTCAGGTGACATTGAAGCCTTCGGGTCTGTAAAACTCGATGTTTCCCTTGGTGCCAGTCAACAAGTGTATACTGTATCCGATTTACAACACCTGTTTAAACAATTCATTTCTTTTGAATTTTCTTCATGAATTATTAATGAGTATTTTAAATAATTATAAACACAAAGCATCCATTTTCTAATTACTTTTATGAAATACTGTACAGTGTACTTAAGACTAAAAAATGCACCATTGGTACCCAAGCAATCACAATGTGCATGATTAGATGCAGGTTCAACATCATTCAGACACAACGTCATTCTATTTTATAATTCAAAAAATATGTAGGCTATGTACTGTACAAACTCTTGTGACATCATAGCAAATTTATTTTGTATAACTTTAACAACTTCAATATAATTATATAAAAATTTAAATCTAGGAAATAAATAGATCCCCTGTGTTAAAAAATGGTCACCCATGTTTAATATATATAGCCTGATGCAAACACGAGAGTGAGTTGGGAGAATTCTAGAGTTTATGTTAATTAACCCAACTAGCCATACAGTAGGTGAGGGTTTATATAAGCACTTTCAAATTCTTCCAAACTCACTAAGTGTTTGCATCAGGTTATATAAACACAGGGCATCCATTTTCTATTTCTTTTATGAAACAAGACTACGAAATGTGCTGTGATGTCATAACCGTGTTTGCATAGCCTAATATAAACACAGTAATGACCAATCATAGTGTGTGTAAGATGCAACCTATTTTATAAAACATAATACAAGCATACAAGTTTCAAATGCATTTCAAAATTTGTAGGTATTAAGCTGTAATCAAACGTGAATGCAAGTCATCGCAAGTCGTGACTGCCAAGTCACACTATCTCAGCCAGCTGCTCTGAATAATTTCCCGAAAACATTATGTACCGTGACAAAGTTAAAACTTGTTTCAAACACTCATGAAACCTTTATTTTGTTAATTTGGGTTTAAGTTTGAACGACCACCACAGAAATTCGTGACTGCCAACTTGCGATGACTTGCATTCTCATTTGATTAAGGCTTTAAGGAGCTCCCACTGTTTCTTCAAAAGTGGAAAAAATGCAAGTTTCAACCTCAGAAAGTGCTCATGAATGAAACTATACTTACAGTATGTTCTAAGGATTTAGGGTGAAGGAAAATTCGAGTGTAGAATATATACATTTTAAGACCAAACCGGGAGCAGTTGCGAAAAATGCAACTACACAGGCCCTCCGGCAGGAATTGAACCCACGACCTTGCGATTCTAGTGCAATGCTCTGACCACTGAGCCACGGAGGCCGTTGCTGAGAGCTTGATCGCGAGTTCTGTATATATAATAAGGTGGTAATGCCAGGAGAGAATTGGGTATATTATAAATGATATTGGGCATTTCACTCGATTACATAGTGGTCAGAGCATTGCACTAGAATCGCAAGGTCGTGGGTTCAATTCCTGCCGGAGGGCCTGTGTAGTTGCATTTTTCGCAACTGCTCCCGGTTTGGTCTTAAAATGTATATATTCTACACTCGAATTTTCCTTCACCCTAAATCCTTAGAACATGCTATGTAATCGAGTGAAATGCCCAATATCATTTATAATATACCCAATTCTCTCCTGGCATTACCACCTTATTGTATATACAGAACTCGCGATCAAGCTCTCGGCAACGGCCTCTGTGGCTCAGTGGTCAGAGCATTGCACTAGAATCGCAAGGTTGTGGGTTCAATTCCTGCTGGAGGGCCTGTGTAGTTGCATTTTTCGCAACTGCTCCCAGTTTGGTCTTAAAATGTATATATTCTACACTCGAATTTTCCTTCACCCTAAATCCTTAGAACATGCTATGTAATCGAGTGAAATGCCCAATATCATTTATAATATACTTACAGTATGTACTGTTATAAAGTACTGTTATAACAGATAAAGTGTATCAGGTTTTTATTTTTCAAAAAACTTGGATCTTCATTATTTTTAAAAAATCTTACTATTGATTAATTGAACTTAAAAAGAAATGTTTTAATGCAAAAAATTTGGGGGTCACTAAATTCGTTTTTTGAAAAGAAATTCAATTACTGTAAATTTACAGTCATTTTGAAATATCACTGTTGTGATAGCAATGGCTGAAACACTTCATTTGATGCCTTGAACTATATATATATACTGTAATGCAAGTTTCATTCATCTCCAAAATATTTATAAGCACTTTCTGAGGTTGAAACTTGAAACTTGCATTTTTATCCACTTTTGAAGAAACAGTAGGGAACCATAAACAGTATTATTTGCTTCTCAAACTCACTCTCATGTTTGTACTAATATGCAGAGAATGGACAGCAATCTTCTTATTCAACCCATTCCTGTCCAAACTAACCAAAAAATGCCCCTATATTATTTTACTGTCTAATGCCAGATCATTATAATATTCTGTCTAGTGCCAGACAACATCTCTCTCCTCCACAGAGGCTTCTCTTGAGATTTTTAAGGTGGAAACCACTTTCCACCACTCAGTGGTTTCTTGGATCTGACTGTTGGTTGCCTGTTCACGTTTGGGGATAGTCAGCTTCTTTTCAACCCTGCGAGTCTGAGAGCCCCTTTCCGACCTACACAAGCTTCGGGGGAAAGTGGGCTCTGCCAACAAACTCAATCTTCACCCCAAGTTTGGGGTGAGTCAGTCAGGTTTTAAACTGGTCAAACAAGTTCTAGTTCACGAACACACGTAAGCAAGAAAATAGGAAGTGATGTGTTAGAGCCTGGGCCCAAAATAGTATCTTGGCAACCATTCACGCATGCTCAAAAAGAAATATCGAGTTTGTTGGCAGAGCCCACTTTCCCCTGAAGCTTGCATAGGTCGGAAAGGGGCTCTGACTTGCAGGGTACTTCTTTTCATGTTGTTGGATGAAAATAGACCAGGTTCTATTTCCATCTGATTTTTCGGACCATCAGATCCAACTGTTGAAAGGCCACTTAATAAAGGTGTTCACATGATTCTTATATTGAAATCAGAGAGAAATCAAATCCAATAAATCAGATCGTGTGAACAGGCCTTTAGAAATCTCAAGAGAAGCCTCTGTGGAAGAGAGACAACTTTACTTATCAAAGCAAGGGAGAACCAGACTGCTAACCAAACTGTGGAAGAAATTCTGTGTGCAGTTTTTTATTGTGTGCACACATGACATTTTTCAAGTGCGCAATTCATGGCAAGAAGGCCAATTTATGGGCACATGCTGTGGTCTTAACTTACCAAATGAAATGTGCACAACACAGAAGTACAGAACTGACATGACAATTGACAACTCACACAAGTGGGAAAGCCACTAGTCAAGAAAATAGTCTAAGCTTGTCTATGCTAGTGGCAAGCCATATTAAGTTGTCAGCAAGCAAAATTATTTAATTGTTTTTAAATTAGTTTCCGGTTGTGTAACCTGAGTAGTGGTAGTTCCATACAGAAGTGAAATGCGCACTTTGACATATATGTACGCACTATTTAGAACCCTCAGCCAGCTAGCAATGGGTTAAAATTATTAACCATATATTTAATTAATTAATACTGTACCAGAATTACTTTTGGTGAAATATATACAGTATTCACAAGAAAGATTATTAAACACTGACTGGATCACATTTAAAAACTTTACAATAGCTTTTCCAAAACTGATAGAAATCATAAAACAATTATAAAATGCTCTGAAACGATTTGAATACCACTGAAGACAAACAAAATGCAATTTCCTGAGCAAGAGTCACACATTGAGCATTTAAATATGTACAAACACCTAATTATTATGAATATTTTCTACAACAAACTCGCAGAACTTGATCAAAACTATGATATGTCACGTTGTCGTAATGTAATAGTGTAAGAAGGCTAATCAAGCTGAAAAGTTGTTAAACGTGATTGCGTGAGGTGCCATCAAGGTTTTGAGTGTTTATTAAATAGTAAACAAAACACAGTCTGTGATGTTATAAATGTATACAAAAATGTATGCAGTGGATAGACTTACAAACGAACAAGAAAACAATATCAACCTTGTGGGGCCCCATGGGATGAAGGTAAGACTACAAAACTCAAGAGTTTAAACCAGAATTTCTTCCACTTCATGTTTTTCTATTACAAAGCCAATTGTGTTTAGGTACAGTATCTGAATTTCTGTGAACGCGAACCAGCCAGCTAGAAACCGTGTCGAGAAAGCTGGAAACTTACAAGTGCTTTAACGAAGAAGAAGAACAATGCTTGAGCTACACATTACGGAAATAATTTGGCAGTGCAAAGAAGTTCATATGAACGGAAATATACAAGAGATTAACGAAATATTATGCCGTCGCCAGAATAACAAGTCGTATCCGAACTCGGTGTTTCTCAAGAAATTCGATAGATATCAGTTACATTACAACGCGTTGAATGGATAGAAAGCGGGGAGAGCATTTGTTAGAAATATCGCTAGAAGGTTTAACTCGGCCTAGTAAAAAAAGAAAAGCTCACCTGTGGTAAATAATTATTGAGTTGCTCCGAAGGACTCGAGTTCCACTTCGGTACAAATGGCTGAGCAGAAGGATTAGGTATAAACTACATAAGACCAAATTAAGCACATATATATTATTACACCATATTCTTCCTTACGACTCGTTAACAAAATATATGAAAGAAACAATAACATTTTTAAGACGCAATCAGAGTTTACTACCCTTGCGGTACATTTCTAGTCGCAAATACGAAAGAAATGAAGTAACCCATTGTGAGTTTGTTGGGGAATCAAATACAAACCTTGGATTCGGAGTTGGCAGCTTGATGCCTAGAAGCTGTACAACAAACAGTATCTATTCTCTCATTTTGGCCCATCTCATTGTGGGCGGAAAACGCCATTAAATCTCCATCCCATTATTATAACTTGTTGTATTTTATGAGCAATCTTTTTAGAGAAAACGGTGTCTCTCATCTGGAAAGAAATTTACCCTTTGCAATGTCGCGTTTGTAATTGGGACTGGGACGAACCAATCAAATGACGATTCGGCCAGCGTAAGCCCAGCAAAAGCCCAGCATTCGTTCATAAGAAACAAATTATGGATGACTCAACGCAATAAAGTGAAAATTGATAATTTATTTAATATCAATAAATGAATAATTATGCTTTTATTAAAATACTATAAACCAGTGGTGTAAGTCCAGGAACATTAACAACTGGGGGGCTTTGGAAAAAGCCAAGGCGCGAGTATATACCTAGCTTGGGTCAGGCCTGCCAGTTTGGCCTCTGATGCCTCCACGGAAAATTTCAAATCACTAGCTAGAGTCCCTGAAACGACATTTTCGACATTTTAAAGTGGATTTCACAGAAAAACTACCTAAATTTTACAGAACTACCAAACGATTAAGATGGCGTAATTTGTAATAAAATATCAAGCTAGGGGGCTAAGTCCCCCAAAATTAACATGAAATTTTAACAAAATTAAGGGGCTCAGCCAGTCCTTTAATTCCACTACTCCACTGCATGCTATCAATTAAAATGTCAATCCTATTTAGCCTGGCATGAAAAGCACTGGGCTAATATTTATTTTAAAAATTGAAGAATTTGCATGGCCAGTGTCTAGTTGTATAAAACTCTTAACGACACTTTTCGATCCATCAGACCGTCACGTAGTTAAATCGTAGTTGATTGGCTGTTAAATCAGGCTACTACGATTACAGTTAAAGTTAACTATCGGCTCTTTTTTTTAGTATACGGCTAAAATTATCTTCGACCTTTTATGTGCTGAGTTCGTTGTGCAGGCAACTGGTAACATGCAAAATTAAGCAAGTGCTGATTAATTGTTTGGAATGGTTCATATAAATGCGAAAGAGAAGTGAATGAGTTTGCAGTGGCGGAATGTGCCAATCAAATTTTCCAAATTACGCGCATAAAAATTTATTATAGTCACGTGACCAGCTACAGTAAAACTGTTTTCTTAAAACATTTTTATTTTTACTCAAAACACCAACTATTTCAAGAGATTGAGATCACGTGAATCAGTGAATGACATAACTTAATTAAAAAGATCATATTTGTTGAATAAAACGTAAAGACACGACAATAATAATAATAATAATAATAATAATAATAATATCTTTATTTAAACCGTTAAAAATCCATTCAGCAAAAGCTGGTCTTAACTGGATGAACAGCATGACTACAATATTAATACAACTAATAATATAACTACAATAATAGATACATGAAAATGTTATAAACTACACTGATATGACTATCAATATCGTCGTCTTGTAGATATGTATAAATTACATTTTTAAAAATAGTATAAGAAGAAAGTTCTCTAATAGATTTTGGAAGAGAATTCCAGTCTTTAGCCGCAGCAAACTTAAAAGTAGTTTGACCAAGACTAGTTGATAATTTTGGGATATCCAATAATGATTTGTCACGTAAGGATCTTTCTCGTAGTGAACTCCTAAAGATTAGAGGTTTTTTTTGTTTTTGTTTTTTTTTGTTTTTTGTTCTTTTACAATATTATTGGTAATTTCATAAATATTTAACTTTATTTACTGTCGTGGCAATAGAAGCGTTCCGTAAAAAATATATATGTTATTTACCGGCTGGGAGGTCCGTATAGAGAAATATTTCCCGAGGTCTCAAAAACTGCCCGAGGCTGCAGACCGAGGGTCGTTTTTGAGACCAAGGGAAATGTTTCTCTATACGGACCGGACCGACCAAAACGGTAAATAACATATTTATTTTTTTTAATTATCTTCGCGTGGTTCTTTTGGTCTTCATCAGTGTTTAGAGTGAATAAAAAAGGGAAGTTTCTGCTGTTTCTTTCGAAAAAGAAAATTAGATTTTAGGTCTCTTTCACGGATGAAAAACTCGATTTCAAAATTTTATTTTTTTTTATTTCGTTTAAGTTTATTTCAAACGTTTTAAGAATATTTTACGGCCTATAAAACACATTTAAAAAAAAATTATTTTGAGCGGTCCGTACGGGCTCATACGGACCGCTCGTTAGCCAATCAGAAAGCAGGATTTGGTAGGATACGGTTCGAAAAAAAATAATGTTGCAATATATTCCTCAAGTTGAACAATTATTTTACAACTTCCTGTTTTGAATCTTGTTTTGAATTTGATTGGTGTTTGGTTATTTAAAAACTAGAAACCAATCAAATTCGAAACAGGAAATTAGCAATACTGATTTTCATCAAATGAATTGGTGAAGCATAGCAAATGAATTGCAAAAATATTTTAGGAACGCTTCTATTGCCACGACAGTAAATGTAAATCTTAGTGGAAAAATGCCACATTTCCCGCATAAATGTAAAATTAGAATTAGATTTCTGACAAATGAGATTTTTTCTAAGGAACAGCGTGAAAAATGAGATTTTTGTGAATTTGTGTGACAAGTCAGTGAAGATTTTTCAGATCGATTCCGGTCAATTTTTTAAAGTGGTATTTTAATTTGAAATGTCACAACTTCGCAAAAACTCCCGTATAATGGCTTTTTAATATTTTTTGCTAAAATTTGCGTAGGAGATGTATGTTGCATTAATTGTTCAGTTAAAAACCACCTACAAAAACGCGGTCGGCGATTTTGTTCAATTTTAATTTATTAAAGATTATCGCATCGTAGTCACAACATTGTACTATCAGGCTTTATCAAAACTCTGGCTTATCAAAAATTGCCGACAATATATATATTTTGACTGAAAGTATCTAGTTTATAGCAACCCACGAAAATTTCAGTGAGACTTGCACCAAACTGAAGTTGTAACTTTTCAGTTTTCAAGAACACAGCTTTTACTGTATTTTAATTGTGAAAAGAAATTATTTCGTTCAACGCCGAAACGACTATAAATATTTACGTTTTGCCACTTTTGCGTTAGCGTAGCCCGTAATTTGCTATATGTAATCTTATATATTAGTATATGCCTAATTCTGCTAACCATTTCGTATTTTGCTGGCCGCCCGGAAAATTTTTAAATTGTCGGGGCTCTGAAAGAGTATTTCAAACTAAATCTACCTTATTGCTAATATTGTTCGCCCTTTTAGTATATAAAGATCTCTTGGAAAATTGTTCCAAGGCCCCATAGCCGGTATATATGAGGCCTATGGCAAATTGTTCTTCCCTCCCCCCCCCCCCCCCACTCCTCCTTGGCGGCCCTGTTTGGAGGGGACAAATATCACAAATTTTATTGGACACAATCAGACCTTTTCCCCAAGCACAGTGGCGGCGCCACTGGGTGGACACCCAGTTCTGTTCCAGAGGATCGATCTCTTAATTTTTCCAAATCCGTGGAGAAAACATTGGGGGGGGGGGGGGGGGGAAGTAGTATTGAGACTTTTTAAGATTGTAGCTATAATATTATTTGTCAGTGGCGCTCATGGCTGATAATCTCCCCAGCGTTAGTCATAGTGACTATTGCATTTCATGAAGGGTTACATAAAGTACGTTCCATCGCTTCCCTTCGCTGATACGAAGTAGTTAGGGCTCGGGCTGTAAAATCACTCCAGATTCCAAAAACTTCCGGAGGAGCCACTGACCTATATATTTAACTGGACTGCGTGCTCCTATTACCTTTGAGTTAGGAAAGTGTCCGCATCACCAATCTCGAGCCCATAGTCGAGCAGGGTTTGGCAGTGCTTTCCCCGCACGAGAAGGCCCCAACGCACGATAAGTCCCCTACCATATATGGTATGGTTGCCAGCGCCATTTTGTATTTTTGTGCAATGGCGATCTTTATACCTACGAGGTTGTCTTTATACAAGTGGCGGTGTATTGCGATCATTTTATTTGATTAAAAGAATCATTCTTTGAGAAAATGACACACATAGTGATATATTATCAGGTATGTTTAATATTTGTTTCAGTTATCCAAATAAGAAAGTTTTTGTTCTCGTGATATTTTTTAGGAACATTTGTCTTGGAATTTAATAATATTATGAGTCATGAGTGAGATGGATCTTTGTATTTTTTGTCCATGTGTTGGTATTCGCGAAATAGTGTAATGTTAGTCCTAAGATAAAAGCATTTACAAAGATTTTAAATAACTATTGGGAATCAAACTCATATAAATATATAGATATGGCTGAATGTAATATGTATACAGGTATGTAATAGCCTTATATCCAAACACCGAGACGTTTTTCAACAAACTTCGAGGTGTTTGGATTTCCTGATGAAACACTCCTCCGAGTGTGTGATATAGCATCTCAGCAGTATTTTAAGAGAAAATCAAGATGGAAGTGTGCTTAATTTATGTAATTTCTTCCTCCCCTGATTTCCTTTGTGTTTTCTTTCATGAATTATTAATGTGTTTGAAATGTCAGGATATCAAACAGAAATATTTGAATGTTTGTTTCAGTCAGTGCAGTCCTAGCTTCCATCTTTTTTCATATACATGTAGTATGTATAATGGAAAATGTACATTATATGTACATTATATGTAGTACTACTAGTAAGTTCAATGAATATGGCATATCATGAGGGACTAGCAGGTTCCACTCAAAGTAAACCATGGTGGACAGACTTGCTATATTGGTTCAGTAGAAAACAGTGTTAAATATCCATCTCAAACCATTAATAATTCATGCAAAAAAAAACACAAAGAAAATCAGTACTGTGTTGGTGGTTTGGATATCGGAGGAAGAAATTACATAAATTAAGCAAACTTTTACCTTGATTTTCTCTTAAAATACTGATTTGTTTGAGATACTATATCATACACTCAGAGGAGTGTCTCATCAGGATATCTAAACACCTTGAATTTTGTTCAAAAACCTTGGTTTTCAAATAAAATCAACACCTAACATCTTAGCTGTGATCCGTGGTCTGAACTGTGTCGTATGGCGGCTGCCTGGAGTGCCTTTGATATGCCTCGACACAGCCACGTTGATCTGTGTCCTTCGCAATTCAGCCCCTAGCTGCAAGTAAGGATGATTAGCCCCCAGTCCTTTATCCCTTTATCCCTTTAAACCATATCTTTATTTTCTTTACTCTAAACTAAGTATATGATGGTTTACATTTGAATGGAGCCTGCATCACTTTGAAAAATGATGTGTGGTCATCATCTAGAAAGTCACCTATTTTATTTAGTGCTTCAAAGCTTGTCTTTACATGTATATCAACTTGTAGTCCACTAGTAAGCATATATTGGTTATATGCTAGGAAGTGTTAAACAGATTTTTTCTTACTATTTTTTACTAATAATATACACGTAAAAAATATGCAAATCTCAGAATCTGTATTAAAATATTGTTCAAGGAAAAACCATAAAACAACTCATATTTATAAAATTGAAATATAGTAAGGTTGGTGTACTGCCAATAGTAATACTAATAATACCCTTACATGTAGAGTCTAACGTGTTAAGCATTGACCCTTCATTAGAGAGAAACTAATTAGTAAATATATTTATGTAGTAAATACAGTTACAGGTAACAGTGAATGTCTTCCTGTGGTGTTCTGTTTTCCAGTGAGCAACTCCTTGGGGAATTAGGCCTGACACCTACTTATAATCATGTGAAAGGTGCAGTTATTTAAACAAACCTCGAGGAAGTTACAGTAGGCTAGTTAATCACCAGATTATTGCTCATCGCACACAATTCCATCTGCCCAACTCAACCACTTGGTGCTATCCTTTCTTGGGAGGTTCGCTTTGATTGTCCTAACACATATTTAGTAGTTCTTTTAGCTATAGACTTACAGGTGAGAGTCACTGCATTTGTGTATGGAGCATATTCAGTCAGACATTTCGCTGTTCCAGGGTATTCAGGTAACTCTCCCCATACTTTTTACCAGTGACAATGTAGTGCTGCAGAGTGGGAGGAGGGTTACCATAAGGGTTTTTCCAGATACAAGGTAGAGTCGGGTAACCTTCCTTAGGTAGTAGAGCTTCCTTAAATAAATAGTGATGTAAATTTCCCATACAAATGCCATTAAACACTGACATTGTTTATAGCAGACCACCGAGATTTTGAAAAGGTATTAATTTACATCACAAGCTATTATGACTGTACATACTGTCATACTGTATTTTCAAACACATGGAATTTGTTTCAAAAGATTTATCATGTTCAACTGATAATTCAGGGTTGTAGACAGGTGACTGATAGTACATATTTAGTTTTAACAGAATCTAATTCTTAATCCTTTATCAATGAAGATATCAAATATTAAAGAATTTTTGTTTCATTCATGTTATAAGTACAGAATACTCAATCAAAGATGACAACACTATATATGTTTTATAAGAAGTATTCTGCTGAGTAACTGAAAGTAACCACAAACATTGATCCCATTTGGCAAAAGTACTAATAATGTCAACCAAATTAATCTATCAAAATTAGAATCCAGTAATTTTGTCACATAGTATTTAAATTATCAGCTAAAGTTAGGTTTGACTTATCACTTGTACGGTATGCTATTAAAATATATTAGAACATGTAACATGCCTTGTACACAACATTATTCATATTGAAGCAATGTTAATATCCTAAAAAGATTATTAGGTACTTAATAATATACATGAAAAAATTTGTCAATTCTGATTGACTGAGAGGAATGCAATTTTAGTGTAATTCAGTGCAGAAGAATGAAATACAGTGCAAATTTTGTAATTTTTTAAATTTGCACAAAAATCATTTTTTACTAGAAAAAAAGCGGTTCCTGTTAATTTTTTTTCTTCACGTATATTATTTGAACAAAGCATTTTGATTAGAAAGATCCCCTTTATGATAAAGTTTTTCATGTATATTATTAATAAGTAATAGCATGATTTCTCGTGCAATTTTGAAAAAACGCGCACTCGTGAGTTTTTCAAAGACCTCAAATAGCACTCGTCCTTCGGACTCGTGCAATTTTGATAGTCTTTGAAAAACTCACTCGTGCATGTTTTTTCCAAATTGCACTCGAAACCATGCTATTACCTATACAAAATGTATCAGGATAACATTCGTGGTTGCAAAATCCTGGATTTGGACTTGCAGGTGATTATGTACTGTATAATAAACGAGCAGGAGTGTTTTATCAGATATAAAGACACGAGGCGAAGCCGAGTGTTTTTATATCTGATAAAACACGAACTGCGAGTTTATTATACGGCTTCAAAAACAAACCACTTGGTAAGTTGATTGGCGGAGTTAGTTTGAAAAATAACCTTGTCTAGGCCGAGAAAATCAAAGCTAAAGTTTATGTAAATCAGGAGAAATCTTTATCACATATAAAGATACGATACGGTCGTGATTTTCTTTTGTGTTTTTCTCATGAATTATTAATGAGTTTTTGAAGGAAATGTAATGATTACAACTTTTGATTTTTGTTAAAAACTTTAACATTAGAACACTAAACACCTTTCTATCCGAGTCGTTGCCGTATGGCGAAAAAATTGTTTAGGGATAATAAACTATGAATGGCACTACGGACGGATAAAAATTAAAGTTACACAGTTGAACCAGGAAATTATTTCGTCATCGAGTGCCCGCAGAATAATTTATTTTCGATTGCATATGGCTTTAATTTCAGAGTCTTCAAAGCAACGGCAGAAATTGCGCAGAAAAATAACCAAAGAAAAAGCAGACATGGAAGATTCATTCTCTAATTACAACAGAATGTCAGACGAGCCCCTATGGATGTGAAAGATATAACGAATAGAAATTTCCCATGGAAAATTGGGTCACAGCCAGTCGTCGATGCATGTAATTATTCAAAAATAGTCGTTTTCTACGTTTGTTTGTCTGTCTTCTTGTTCCTATATATTGCATATTTTCATTATCTAAATTTATTATGTGTGTAGATGTTCGTGCGTATGTATGTATGTATGTATGTGTGTGTGTTCATTTGTGTATATGCATAACATTGCGAGTCTGGTATGTATGTATGTACATGGACGGATGGACGGATGGATGGATGCATGTATGTATGTATATGTTTAAGTGAGGTGCAAAATACAAGAGCTGTCCACAGTTGCTGATATAGTTGGCTAATACTGCTTATTAAAAATCATTTAATGCATATGCTTACTAAACATAATTGTTTGGCAGGATGAATATCCCTGGATGAACACATGTCCATTTGAGTAAGATTAAATGAACAAAAAACACGCAGTATCTGCTCACTTATTAGCTGCACTGTGCTGACGAGCCCCAATTTAGGGCGAAACAGCAGAGAAATTTTAAAACTAATGGATAAAACTCCCAAAAATTAAGAGCAGGGTCCTAAATTTTAATAAATGTTTATGTTTGTTGTGTGTTGTAGTACTTTAGCAACAAAACGGTCAGCAGTAGACAAGCACATGGAACTTGAAAAATTTCGGGAAGAACTAACAGTTGTTCAACAGGAAATGATCCGTCTTATGGGCTACTACACAAAGAACAAATTGCCGTCACTTAAAAGGAGTCGTGAAGAATTGCAAACTTTGTTGCGAGGTAAATCTCTCGTGATGGGTTTAATTTGTCCAATTGTTAGTCTCTGAAAGCCTTTTGATGAATTATAGAAAAGTATTGCACTTTACCTCTTCAAACAGCGTTTATGTTTTTGAATAGTGGTGAACTATTGTTTGATTTAAACGTGCATCATAGTCCCTAGAATTATATTGTCGCGGAGATGGAGACGCGGCGAACATGAAAGCGGTTAACAATGACCTACAATTGACCGTACCGAAAAAAATGGCGACTTGTACATTTAACCATATTCCTTTGCGTCCAGTAAGTATTGTTGCTTGCAGAATTATTGGAAAATATGGTTTAACAACGAACAACTTTGGTAGGAATGAATTTTGTGCTTATTTAATCCATTTTACCATGAGAAACAATGTTTAGTTGGTATTTGAGTTGATTTGAGGTCGCAAAGCATTGTGGTTAAATGTACCGCCGCCATCTTTTTCGGTACTGTCAAACGTTGAGGGTGGCAAATAAGGTGTACAATCTTTTGTTTTACGGTCATTAATATTTATAAAGCAACGATGCTACTGGTACCAAATTATTTGTTCAAGCGTTTTATAAGGTGAAATAACAGCATATCCTCTCATTTCGAAATGATGATTATCGTCATTTGTGAGATGTCGTTGAATTAACAATAATCATCATTTTAAAAAAAAGAATTCCCTACCCCCAAACCCCAAACTCAACCCCCACCTCTAAACCTGACCCTAACCCTAACCACAACCCCCCTGACAACCCTAACCACAACCCCCCGTTGGACCTAACCCTAACCACAACCCTCCGGAAAAAAGTCCCGCCTCTCAGACCCCGACCACAACACCCCTAATGGTTCTTTTGTTACATGCAATTTAGTTTAACATCCCGCATGTGGGACAGGATCTCACTTGAGTATCATGATAATCATCATATTCGACTGTGTGAAGAAATGATGATTATCATGATACTCAAGTAAGAGGACATGTTGGAAATAAGGTGCACAAACGTGAACAAAAACCTAGAACAAAGACTTTGACCGCGTTTCCAGGCAATGTATTTCTAGGGACTATGATTGTACAGTCGTTGGCACCTAAGCGTGTACACCACCCGTCAAAACATGTTCTAAATTTAAGTCAGAGTTAACCGTTTTGAAATCAACACCGTGGGATTGGTGCAGTGCTTCCACTCGGCTAAAGCAAAATTTCCTTTTTTATCCTTCTTTTTAGCAAAATTTCCTTCCCAAAATCTGAAATTTCCTTCCAGTTTTCCCTCCAAAATCTCTTATAAATCTTTCTTCTAATGATTAAAATTTGGATTTCCGACGCTTTCCGATGTCCAGAAAGCGAGTTATTTTTGTATGCAAGCGCAGATGCAAAGACAAATTAGACAACAGCCATGTGAAATTCTACTCAACTAACAATTCGCAATTACATTCCCAAACTATATAGCTAATAAAGATAAGCTTCAAGTTTACAAAAATTTTACAAACTCTTTTAGTCAAATTAGTCCTTTGGAAACTAGAATGATTCTCAGATAAAGGTTTGAAACATAATGTCATGATCAATGCACGCTTTGTACCGGTTTGCAGTTGCAAGTGAGGTGGAACTGGAGCCCCATCATCAACCTCATCTTCTGATGAGGTTTGATTCTGGACTCGAGTCAATCATTCTTTGCATGAGTTATATGCCAAGGGTGCATTCCGTGTCTGCTAACACCAGATATCTCTGGCGTGGACTTGTCCTCGTGCTTGGCGTGCCAAAATTTGATATATTGGCGTACGCACTTGTTCAGTCTTCTTGGCGTGCAAACAAATGTGACCAGCACTTTGCCTCTTTTGGCGTATTATTTTCTTATTATTTTGCGTATTATTACTTATTATTTTCAAATGTGCATGGCGTACTAAAAGGTCGGATAAAAAAATAATTGATAGTCTTGGTAAAGCTCTGAGCCTCGTCACCAATCTCCGGCGTGAGATTTGCACAGAATGCACCTGGTTTATATGTTAATGCCGCTAGAAAATAGAAATTGCAAACATTGAGCCTGCGCTATTTGTGTAGCGGTCTTCTGCTTAAAACTCTATTTAACGCTACGCATCATATACTCTCCCTCGCAGCCCGAGCGGGATCGCGACAACCACAACGGCTGCGAGGGAGACTACGCATCATATTACTACTCGTGTTTTTAATTTATACACATTCTTGAACCCAAAAGTAAAAAATAAGCAGTTTCATCAACTTCTAATTACTGAAAAAGTTCGAATTTCAAAATTTCCTTCCATTTTCCTTCCAAATTTTATTTCCTTTTTTTTCCCTTCCAAATGCCAAAATTTCCTTTTGGAAGGAAATTTCCTTCCAAGTGGAAGCACTGGATTGGTGAGATGTGATTGGCTAAGTGCCCATTCATGTGACAATATTGTATTGGTTCGAATATATTGAATGAAAACCTAAAACCTTCCCAAGGTAAACATTTAACTTTGACGTTGACATAAAACATGTTTTGACTGGCGGTGTACACACTTAGTACCCTGCGAGTCAGAGCCCCTTAGCTTTCCGACCTACGCAGGCTTCGGGGGAAGGTGGGCTCTGCCAACAAACTCGATATTTCTTTTTGAGCATGCGTGAACGGTTTCCAAGATACTATTTTGGGCCCAGGCTCTAACGCGTTACTTGCTATTTTCCTGCTAACGTGTGTTCATAAACTAGAACTTGTTTGACCAGTTTAAAACCTGACTGACTCGCCCCAAGTTTGGGGCGAAGATCGAGTTTGTTGGCAGAGCCCACATTCCCCCGAAGCCTGTGTAGGTCGGAAAGGGGCTCTGACTCGCAGGGTACACACTTAGGTGCCACCGACTGTATATTGTACAGTTTTAAATTATATTTAGAAAAATTTCTACATGTTGTATTTTTCCAAAAATAACTAATAAAAAATAAAACAACATAACCTAATTTTTTTTTAACTTAAAGTCAATCACAAATAAGTTAAAATGTGTTAATTAAACAAGTTTCACCGCAAAAGACATTTATACTTTCCATGCGATGTAAAGGTTGCTCTCAAATACTATAAATAACCTTATAAGTTTCCTACTTGCAGTTGACAATCTTTGTGCACAAAGTGAAGCCCGCCTGGATCAAGCCCAGAGTTATTTCTTAACGTTACTTATGCCTTCTAAAAACTAAATAGCCGATTTTAAATAATTGCTGTAATTCTCTTGTACTGACCTCATCAAAACAGGAAAACGAAAATGTTGCTGTAGCTAATAGGTGCACATCGTGAAATAGATTAACTGTTATTAATAACATAAATTCTTTTGGTTAATTTTTTAGACACAGCACTATTGAACAACCAGCATGTCGTCAGAGGAAAGCTTGCACTTGTAAATGAAGGCATTGACTTTGCAATGAAACAGGTTGCTGCAGGAATTGGCGCCTTTGCCCCAGTGCTGGACTGTCAATTGGACGTTTTTGAGGAACGTCTTTGAGGGAGTGTGATGAGGATGATACTGGTGATAATGGCAACGATTATGATTCTACAGATATTATGATGCTGATGATTTTGATAGTAATACTGATGATGATAATGAATGATCCAAATTTATGTAATAATAATAATGGCGATCTATAATTCAATGCCGCCATTAATGATATTATAATAAAAACCGATGACAGACATATTTAACAAATTGTTTACTATTTATTTGTTATCGAATTATCGAAACTAATTATTGACAACAGTTGTGTAGAACATATAGCGTAACATGATATAATCCAAAATTACACCCCGATTTTACTAATTATTGGTAAATTGGGGTAAGTTTATGTCTCAGTTGGGTAAAACATATAACGTAACATGATATAATCCATAATTACACCCCGATTTTACTAATTATTGGTAAATTGGGATAAGTTTATGTCTCAGTTGGGTAAAACATATAACGTAACATGATATAATCCAAAATTACACCCCGATTTACTAATTATTGGTAAATTGGGGTAAGTTTATGTGTCAGTTGGGTCAAACATATAACGTAACATGATATAATCCATAATTACACCCCGATTTACTAATTATTGGTAAATTGGGGTAGGTTTATGTGTCAGTTGGGTCAAACATATAATGTAACATGATATAATCCATAATTACACCCCTATTTTCTAATTATTGGTAAATTGGGGTAAGTTTATGTGTCAGTTGGGTTAAACATATAACGTAACATGATATAATCCATAATTACACCCCGATTTTACTAATTATTGGTAAATTGGGGTAAGTTTATGTCTCAGTTGGGTAAAACATATAACGTAACATGATATAATCCAAAATTACACCCCGATTTTACTAATTATTGGTAAATTGGGGTAAGTTTATGTCTCAGTTGGGTCAAACATATAACGTAACATGATATAATCCATAATTACACCCCGATTTTCTAATTATTGGTAAATTGGGGTTAGTTTATGTGTCAGTTGGGTTAAACATATAACGTAACATGATATAACCCATAATTACACCCCGATTTTACTAATTATTGGTAAATTGGGGTAAGTTTATGTCTCAGTTGGGTCAAACATATAACGTAACATGATATAATCCAAAATTACACCCCAATTTTACTAATTATTGGTAAATTGGGGTAAGTTTATGTGTCAGTTGGGTCAAACATATAACGTACCAGATATAATCCATAATTACACCCCGATTTTACTAATTATTGGTAAATTGGGGTAAGTTTATGTCTCAGTTGGGTCAAACATATAACGTAACATGATATAATCCATAATTACACCCCGATTTTACTAATTATTGGTAAATTGGGGTAAGTTTATGTGTCAGTTGGGTCAAACATATAACGTAACATGATATAATCCATAATTACACCCCGATTTTACTAATTATTGGTAAATTGGGGTAAGTTTATGTCTCAGTTGGGTCAAACATATAATGTAACATGATATAAGCCATAATTACACCCGATTTCACTAATTATTGGCAAATTGGGGTAAGTTTATGTGTCAGTTGGGTCAAACATATAACGTAACATGATATAATCCATAATTACACCCCGATTTTACTAATTATTGGTAAATTGGGGTAGGTTTATGTCTCAGTTGGGTAAAACATATAACGTAACATGATATAATCCATAATTACACCCCGATTTTACTAATTATTGGTAAATTGGGGTAAGTTTATGTCTCAGTTGGGTCAAACATATAACGTAACATGATATAATCCAAAATTACACCCCAATTTTACTAATTATTGGTAAATTGGGGTAAGTTTATGTGTCAGTTGGGTCAAACATATAACGTAACATGACATAATCCATAATTACACCCCGATTTTACTAATTATTGGTAAATTGGGGTAAGTTTATGTCTCAGTTGGGTAAAACATATAACGTAACATGATATAATCCATAATTACACCCCGATTTACTAATTATTGGTAAATTGGGGTAAGTTTATGTGTCAGTTGGGTCAAACATATAACGTAACATGATATAATCCATAATTACACCCCGATTTACTAATTATTGGTAAATTGGGGTAGGTTTATGTCTCAGTTGGGTCAAACATATAACGTAACATGATATAATCCAAAATTACACCCCAATTTTACTAATTATTGGTAAATTGGGGTAAGTTTATGTGTCAGTTGGGTCAAACATATAACGTACCAGATATAATCCATAATTACACCCCGATTTTACTAATTATTGGTAAATTGGGGTAAGTTTATGTCTCAGTTGGGTCCAAACATATAACGTAACATGATATAATCCAAAATTACACCCCGATTTTACTAATTATTGGTAAATTGGGGTAAGTTTATGTGTCAGTTGGGTCAAACATATAACGTAACATGATATAATCCATAATTACACCCCGATTTTACTAATTATTGGTAAATTGTGGTAGGTTTATGTGTCAGTTGGGTCAAACATATAATGTAACATGATATAAGCCATAATTACACCCGATTTCACTAATTATTGGCAAATTGGGGTTAGTTTATGTGTCAGTTGGGTAAAACATATAACGTAACATGATGTAGTCCATAATTACACCCGATTTCACTAATTATTGGCAAATTGGGGTTAGTTTATGTGTCAGTTGGGTCAAACATATAACGTAACATGATATAATCCATAATTACACCCCGATTTACTAATTATTGGTAAATTGGGGTAGGTTTATGTGTCAGTTGGGTCAAACATATAATGTAACATGATATAAGCCATAATTACACCCGATTTCACTAATTATTGGCAAATTGGGGTAAGTTTATGTGTCAGTTGGGTCAAACATATAACGTACCAGATATAATCCATAATTACACCCCGATTTTACTAATTATCGGTAAATTGGGGTAAGTTTATGTCTCAGTTGGGTAAAACATATAACGTAACATGATATAATCCAAAATTACACCCCGATTTACTAATTATTGGTAAATTGGGGTAAGTTTATGTGTCAGTTGGGTCAAACATATAACGTAACATGATATAATCCATAATTACACCCCGATTTACTAATTATTGGTAAATTGGGGTAGGTTTATGTCTCAGTTGGGTCAAACATATAACGTAACATGATATAATCCAAAATTACACCCCAATTTTACTAATTATTGGTAAATTGGGGTAAGTTTATGTGTCAGTTGGGTCAAACATATAACGTAACATGATATAATCCATAATTACACCCCGATTTTACTAATTATTGGTAAATTGGGGTAAGTTTATGTCTCAGTTGGGTCAAACATATAACGTAACATGATATAATCCAAAATTACACCCCGATTTACTAATTATTGGTAAATTGGGTAAGTTTATGTGTCAGTTGGGTCAAACATATAACGTAACATGATATAATCCATAATTACACCCCGATTTACTAATTATTGGTAAATTGGGGTAGGTTTATGTGTCAGTTGGGTCAAACATATAATGTAACATGATATAAGCCATAATTACACCCGATTTCACTAATTATTGGCAAATTGGGGTTAGTTTATGTGTCAGTTGGGTAAAACATATAACGTAACATGATGTAGTCCATAATTACACCCGATTTCACTAATTATTGGCAAATTGGGGTTAGTTTATGTGTCAGTTGGGTCAAACATATAACGTAACATGATATAATCCATAATTACACCCCGATTTACTAATTATTGGTAAATTGGGGTAGGTTTATGTGTCAGTTGGGTCAAAACATATAATGTAACATGATATAAGCCATAACTACACCCGATTTCACTAATTATTGGCAAATTGGGGTTAGTTTATGTGTCAGTTGGGTAAAACATATAACGTAACATGATGTAGTCCATAATTACACCCGATTTCACTAATTATTGGCAAATTGGGGTTAGTTTATGTGTCAGTTGGGTAAAACATATAACGTAACATGATGTAGGCCATAATTACACCCGATTTCACTAATTATTGGCAAATTGGGGTTAGTTTATGTGTCAGTTGGGTAAAACATATAACGTAACATGATGTAGTCCATAATTACACCCCGCTTTTACTGATTATTGTTAAATTGAGGGTACTTTTATGTGTGGCTTGGGTAGAACATGTAACGTAACATGATATAATCCATAATTACACGCCGATTTTACTTATTATTGGTAAGCTGGGGTAAGTTTATGTGTTAGTTGGGTAAAACATATATATATATATAAACCAAATAGTGTAATAAAAGTAGCGTGCTGCGTAGGCAGTGTAGAAACATCAATCGAAATATAGTAAGTGGCCTTCGGCGAGAGCTTGTCACATCCAATACAACACGGACACGAATATTGCAAATAGCTTAAATTAAAATACTCCGCGTCTTTGATATATAATATATATATATATATATATATATATATATATATATATATATATATATATATATATATATATATATATATATCGAAATTGTCCGAATATATCGAAATTGTGGATCTTGTTCAGCAATTTTATTCGATTTCAAGTATGCTAGGCAAGAGCGTTTCCGTGACAAACAAGATGGACTGCTTTCATTAATTCCTGAATCCTGTATCTTTGCGGGTTCAAGTTTGCGAGACATTAGTGAGAACCAAAATATTGTTCTTCCCTGGCCGCTCTTATAAAAGCACTTCCATTCGCAAGCTAATATTTGCGTCGTTTCAGCTGGCCGACACGTCAAAACACTCCGGAGACCGAAAGCGGCTTGGCAGCTTGCGTGAAGCTTTCACGATTACCGCAATTAATTAATTCAACGAAAAATATCAGAATAAAACTGAACACTCAGGTATATTTACTTGAAATATAACTTGGTAATTTACTTGAAACCGTGATGGATAATTTATATAAAGAAGCTTAGCATTCGTAGCTACTCATGATCATGACGGAAATGGTTTGGACTGCCATATATGGTAGGGGCCTTCCTGGGTATTGGGGTCCTCTCGTGCGGGGAAAGCACTGCCAAGTCTACTTGCCATAGTCACCCCGCGCTCTCCCACTGACCAAAAAGGGGGTGACTATGGGCTCGAGATTGCCGCATCACTGGTCCGCATTTTCACTTTCAAAATGGCGGCATTTATGGTCCTTTTGCTAATGGTGAAGGTCGCTGACCGATACCTAAGATCTCTAGTTTGTGTTGGACATGTTCGGTATTTCGCTTTTTTAAAGAAAACTAAGCTATTTGGTCGAATAAACTGTACGTATGTTGTAGCCAGATGAATTATCTTTCTTCCAATATATTTGATAGCTTCTACAGTGGTTTATTTCTCGAGAAAACATTCGGAGAAGACATTATAATACATACGAGGAAAAAATTTCAAAATAGCGGCCGCTATTGTGATTTGGACATGTTCGGTATTTCGCTTTTTTTAGGTAAACTAAGCTATTTGGTCGGATAAACTGTACGTATGTTGTAGCAAGGTGAATTATCTTTCTGCCAATATATTTTATAACTCCTACAGTGGATTATTTCTTGAGAAAACGTTCGGAGTAGACGGACTAGGCAAACTTTGTTGAGTCAGCATAATATCGTCCTGGTCTCGAGATTGTGTAAACAAAAGATTTCTAGTATTTATGTTTGTTGCTGAGCCTGAGCGGCCCGGGATGTTTTCATGGTAAGAGTCTTATTGTAAGTTCTGAACTACAATAATAATAATCCTAGACAATTACTGTTGTAGCTTTCTAGCAGTCTGAATTAAAAAGACGCGCCGGCCGGCGGTAACCGCACGAACACTTGGCAATAAAATAAACAAGACTGTCAATACACATGGTCATGGAAATCTACAAACATTTTGTTTTATGAAGTCGCCAGCTCTATAAAGAACCGCTGAAGATCACGAGAAAATCGTAAAGAAGCGAGGCGTACCGAGTTCTTCTTAGGGGCTGTTTACATGGGAGGCGATATATTCCTAGTATTTGGTCAGACAAATAATCCAGCAGGCCTCTTGAGTCGTTCCAACACCAGACGATTTTATTCACCTCTGGGGAAGCCCTTGGACAGGAACGATTTATAAACTATCTCTCTAACTCTTTCCTGTCCGAATTGGTATTTGGTATTTTATTCTGGCTAACGCCAGACGATTGTATTCACATCTGGGGAAGCCCTCGCATAGGAACGATATATTAATAAAGTAAGAAAATCGCTTTGTGTTTACATAAATATTCTGTTTTCCTACGATAAGTACATGTCAGTGGTCGCTACCATTAGCAGAAGGACCCATAAATGCCGCCATTTTGAAAGTGAAAATGCGGACACATTTTTGACCAGCACCCGCAGCCTAGACATAGGCTTTTCCGTTGGCTGAGCTGTGGCCTATGGGACTGGAAACTAAATTCGCTTCATGACGTAGGCAGAGTTCATGCTCCGGAAAAGTTTCCCAATTCAAAACTGCCCCAAAACTGCCCCACTCTAGATTCTCAAAGTTGGTGGCGCCAAATCTCAAGTTATTGATATTTTTGTCGAGTTAATGGAAGTTCAAGGTATTGTTGAAGCATTTACGATATAAATTGAGTATTTCTGGCATTCTGTGAAAGTTATTTGATTTCCCGAACGAATCGAATGCATTTTAATGTCAAATGAAGGTGAATTCGTGATTGTAGTGTAAACGTTCGCCACATGCATGGCCAATGCTTCATGATTTTCTGTTAATGTTTCTCTGAAGATGATTCTGAAATGGTAATATATTTGCTAGGAGTATTTTACGCTTGAAAGATGTCATATTTTCATGTGTCTATAAATAGTCGAATCCAGAGCGTGAAGTTGATAGGAATCGATCAGAGGACAATTGCTAAACATCATTTTAACTTAATATTATGGTTGAAATATAGATTTGATATTTAAGTGGTTGCTCGATGCCAATGGTTATAAGACTTGCAACTGTGAGAAAAATGAATAAATACAGTGGTCTGGGACGAATTCACCTTCATTTGGCATTAAAATGCATTCGATTCGTTCGGGAAATCAAATAACTTTCACAGAATGCCAGAAATACTCAATTTATATCGTAAATGCTTCAACAATACCTTGAACGTCCATTAACTCGACAAAAATATCAATAACTTGAGATTTGGCGCCACCAACTTTGAGAATCTAGAGTGGGGCAGTTTTGGGGCAGTTTTGAATTGGGAAATCTACTAGGCCTTCTATTTCCCGTTGTCTCTCCCCAGTCCCCTCGGCCATCCCGGCTTCAAATTTATAACTCCCAAATAGGAAATAGAAGGCCTAGGTCTAGGCTGCAGCACCCGCAGTCCAGTTAAATATATAAGTCAGTGGGAGGAGCACGCCCCCGGACCCCCCATAGAGGTTTCTCGCGCCTTCGGCGCTCGGTTTGTCCACACCAGTTGTATCACCCTCACGCCGCCAAGTAACAAGCTCAGTTAAAAGGGCGATTGCTTAGTGTGAAGACACAATGCGGTAAACTTATCTTTATAAATACTTTCGCAGTTTCGTGGCAACAATGTCTAAATATGAACGTTGTAATATTAGTGAAAATAATAATGCTTGGACGTATAAGGATACATTTATTATATATGAATCTATCCTTATTATACGTCCGAGAATTGCTGCTTTTACCAATATCACAACGATTATATTTAGACATTGTTCCACGAAAGTGTTTATGAAGAAAAAAGTACCTCATTGTCTCTGAACACCACGCAATCATCTTTTTTAAGCTTAATTGTTAGTTGTTTGCTGTACAAGCTGTGTTAGTTAGTAATACTCAGAAAAACTCTGGGCTCTGAGCGGGAATCGAACCCACGTCCCACAACCTTCTGAATGCTAGCCAGACGCTCTAACCATTGAGCCACCAGAACTCAGATAGCGGAGCAAGGTTAATTAAGGTGTTTACCATAATAAACCACAATGCATTGCGAATTCAAGATGGCGCCGCCGATTGAAAAGTAGTATAGAATAGGATCTCGACCTGCTCAAGAATAGGCAGGGACGTAGCCAGGGGGTAGCCGGGGGAGTCCCTTTTGATATAAAAACAACAGGAAATAAACTGTAAACAGTGTATTCAATCTAAATCAGGGACGCAGCCAGGGGGGGGAGCCGGGGGAGCCGCAGCTCCCCCCCTTTAGATATAAAACAACAGCCATGTAACTACAAAACTGATGCAATATGAACTGTGTCAGGAAATAAACTGTAAACAGTGTATTCAATCTACTGAGTGTATGTATTTCGAGTATCTATGTGACGTTTGCGTGTTTTGAGTATTTTATATGACGTTTTTTAACCTTTAGAGTCTGTAAAATCTTCCTCCAAAACCCAGGAAATGGCATTTCAGCGACTCTCGATTTCAAAATTTCCCGAGGGAGCATGCCCCCAGACCCCCCTTTCAAAATCCTGGCTACGTCCCTGAGAATGGGGGGACTCAACGAATACGAACAGCACTTAAATCGTAATAGTATTTAGGCCTTCTGGTTACACGATACCGTGGCAATCCGATGCGTGCCATCGTGGGAAAATCACTTCGCTTCGGAGGTATCACCCTCGTCCCCTTCCCCCAGCCCCTATAAGGGACGATAATACGCGACGGGGCCTGTGTACAGACTTCAATCCGGTATGGCTATAACGTAAACGGGTTGGTTTTCAAATCGGATTGGGCTGGGCAATACGGTCCGCAGAGGCTTTTTTTAATATTCCGTAATGTCCGTAAGAGAGTTCTCGAGAGTTATTTTGATTAGTAATATGAGCATTTTCACTAAAACTTCATGTAAGAATGAGTGAAAATGTCACATTACTCTCTCGTTACGGACATTACGGAATATTAAAAAAAAGTCTCTGCGGAGGAGAGTGTACTGTAACTGGGGCGTTGATATTAATAGATTAGGCCAAAAGTCACGGGTGTTAGGATCTAACACGAAGTATGTCTCATGTTTTTTGTTTTACCGCTCCAATAACGTGGGCTCAGTTTCTCTTTGGCAATTTTCAGGGTGATGGTGGTAATATAATTTGTTGATTTTTTGAAGGCATAATGCACTTTTGGCGATTATATTTGAATAAAATTAATAGTCATGGAAATATCTCCAAGTCAACAGATGATGGCATCTTGCTCTGGTGCAATCCTCACTTCTCTTTTAAGTAAGTCGTTTTAATAATAAGGAAAATTCGAGTGTAGAATATATATATACACTTTTGCACTTTTCGCAACTGGTCCCGGTTTGGTCTTAAAATGTACATATTCTACACTCGAATTTTCCTTCACTCAAAATACTTAGAACCTGCGATGTAATCGAGTGAAATGCCCAATATTACTTACGTTTTAATAATAGACTTCTAATATGCATGAGCCAGGGTGCATTCCATATCAACCCCACGCCGACGCCGGCGCCACTCCACTGACTTGTATAGTTGTATGGCTGTATATGTGCACCGACCGCAGTGTGATTGTGCACCAGCATGCCGAGCACCTTTGAAACTCACACCGAAGATCTTTGGCGTGACCTACATGGAATGCACCCTTGTGCAGGACTCAATTCCAAACTTGACCTTCACCCCCCCACCCCCACCCCACCCCGGGAAAGGACCTGGGCATTTGATTTTTTTTTAATTATAGTGCTAATTCCCCACCACAGGGCAAAAACTGATGGGCAAATTCCCCACCCCTGGGCTGTGAAAAGGTGACAAATTCCCCACCCCTGGGAGCACATGTCATTGATCGAGTTTAAAAACCTATTTATACCAATCAATCTCTATTAAAATATATCAAAAATTAATAAGAATACCTTCAAAAATGTCTATAAGCTTTGTCAGGTTGTTCTCTACCAACCAATCTTTTACAAATTCATTGTTTTCCCCCTTAAACTCATCCATTGATAATTCAGTGTATATTGAATGCAAAGTTGCAAACCATGAGGACACATTCACACCCACAATTCTTTGCAGTCTTAGTTTGGGTGAAATCCCGGGGGTTTTAGAGTGCTAGTACTAATGTCCAGCCCCTGTGCCCTGCTTAGCAGGAAAATTCCCCCAACCCTTGGGGACACCGTGCAAGGCATTGCCAGAGCTGTTGAAAAGGCTGTGTATTCCACCCATGCTAAAACCATATTGAAGAAAACTTATCATCTACTCAATTCACCTACAGAAAAGGAGGCAACTGTACTGACACTGAATTACAATACAGGATCAGGGTTTTTTTTATTTTACATTGTATGAAGGACAACATCACTGATGTTTTGACGTTTGCTGCATTTCCAGATAATTTAATTCTAGGGACTATGGAACATGTCAATCCCGCGTTCAAGTCTGTAGCCTATAAAATTCTATATAGTATATATTTTTTTGTTTTATCTGTTTTAAATAGTGACTCCATTTGATGTCATTAAAGTAAGGCTGCAAGCACAAACTCGAATTGGAGCTGTCGGTATGGATCTGTAATAAAATATTGTGATCTCTTACAGTATACTGAATGTACATGTAGATGTTGAATGTACATGTACACATGATTTCATTTACAAATTACAGCCTTTTTTTCTTGCCTTTTTTTCCCAGAAAGGTGTGTGGTTTGTTTCAATGGCCTTATGGCTGATCATGTTTATGTTTGCCCCACACCACAGTACTGTCCTCCACCAAGCAAGAATTTCACTTCAACACTGGTTAGTTTTTATCACATATATCTATACTGTACTGTGTAAAGGCATAGTGAAAATTCAATCCAAGTACAAAATGACTAACAGAACTCAGGGTTTTTGAAAAATTGGTGACAATGCAATTATAACTATAGTCTAAATCAAAGATGCAATAGACCTTATTCAAAAATGGCCACCGAATTAGAATTCTTTTGCATGCATTTTAGCCCTAAATTATGACCTCGTTTTAAAGTAAAAATTCTTTTGAATTTCACACATGAAAACAAGTTCATAAGGGCTAGTATATGTATATAAAAGAATTTTAATTCAGTGGCCATTTTTGAATAAGGTCTATTTACAGGACTAGATTTAATCCTAGTTATTTTTATTTAACAGTGTTAAACGCCTAATTTCTGAATCTCCGGTCAAATTTATATACTTTAGTAGCGATTAAGACTCTCTGACCCTGGCTACTTAGCAATAGCTAATTGTGAGGAATCACAGTGTAGGAATCATATACCATATTTAGCTTGTTTGCACTAACTTTGGTACTACCTCAGAGCTTGATGAGTGATGGATTAAATTACAAGGATATCTGCTGCACGAAAAGTGTATATTTCATTATCTTTTTGCTAAAAATGTGCCAGGTGGAATTGAAAAAATTACCCTGAATGCTGGGAGCTTAGAATTTGTGCTGGATGGTCTTGCTTGCCCACCACCTAGCGTAATTATTAGAATAATTTCAAATGTTACCTGAGTGTATGCCTTAAAATCCAAATGTCAACCATTTTCCTAAATTGCTGGTTTGCAATCAATCCCTTGAGATTTAGGAGACAAAGATACGGCAACCATGTTGGAGGAGAATATATTCCAAATACAATAGCTGCTAATGAGATTCTTTTGTTAACCCTTTCCCTCCTGTGGTGACCTTTTAGGGGCCGATTATTAGGGGATTTTCACGGTTATTACAGTAGGAGGGCTGAGTTTTTATTGCAATACAGTGTGTTAAAAAAAAAGGAACCCTTAGAAAATGAATTAGTATTCTTTTAAAACAACCTATTGTAGTAGTTTGAAAGCCCTAAAAGCGCTACGTTGTAAATTAATCAGCACATAAGTTAAACAGGAAGAGGAAAAGCTTTTAAATACTTTCACCAGCATACAGTTGTGTTTTAAGCCTGGTTCTCATATGTCACCGATGGTCGCCGATGGTCGCCGACCCATGATTTAGATGCATGTTAAGTAAAAGAATAAAAGCACTGCTTTTCTGTATTGTTCTTTATTACTTAACATGCTGCTGCACTTCTCGTTTTAACATGCATCGAAATCACAAATAGCCGACGATCGGCGACATATGAGAACCAGGCTTAAGGGTGTATAACACCGTATTTTTTACGCACCGTGGCTCAGAGGTTGTCTGAACAGAATACTAATTCATTTTCTAAGGGTTCCGGGTTTTTTATACACACTGTACATGAGCAATTTTAGCACCAAACGACTTAATTTCGCTAACGCCAAACGATTTTACTCGTGAAGAGAAGAACTCTAGTAAGGGAAAGGGTTAAAGACTTCTCCAACATGGTCGCCATGACGTCAAGTGCAAACCAAGAATAATTTGACTAAAGCCTGGTTCCATAATAATCGCTACGATCGCCGCGATTGCTCAAAATTTAGCTTAACTCGGCCATCGCAACGATCAACAATCATGTCGCTGTTCCATAATAATCGCTACGATCGCCGCGATTGCTCAAAATTTAGCTTAACTCGGCGATCGCAACGATCAACAATCATGTCGCTGTTCCATATGATCGCTAAGGTGGCCATGGTTGACCGCGGCCATTATTTTAATGGTCCGCTGGGATGCATACTGATCGCCAAGATCCCGGCCTGAGATTGCAAAATCACCGTTTCCATATAAAACTTATTCTTTAAGAAATTCGGAAAGGCGACTCGTATTACCCTTGCCACGTACAGATTATTTGAGAAAAAGTTTTAGCTATAGCGGGGCTGAACTATGGAATAATCTGCCTCAGCATGTAAGGAATATGACCTCGTTTCGAGAGTTCAAAAAGGAAATAAATTACTTATTCTGAACATCGGATTTTCACACGGCAATCACGTAAAACAGTATTTTTTTTTGTTTAACTTCTTTACTTCTTTTTAGTGTAATATAATTGTAATATATTTAATTAGTTTTATTTTTGTTAATTTCCTTAGTTATGTAAATAGTTATACTGATGATTTTACCGTGTATAAATAAATTATGTATGTATGCATGTATGTAAACGCAATGATCGCCACGATCGCTGAGATAGAACATTTTCTATTAGCGATCGTGGCGATCGCCGTTGCGTCAGTGGTTTCCATATGATCGCTGCGATCGCCGAGTTCATTTTTGAGCGATCGTGGTGATCGTGGCGATTATATGGAAACGAGGCTTTAGAGCTGAAACATTATTTTCCAGTTTATGAGACACTATAGTTCTTATTTCAGGCATATTAATTTTGTTCTTCTAGGATGCTCTGACAAAGATTGTTCGCTATGAAGGTTTTACTGCACTGTGGGGTGGATTACCACCAGCAATGTACGTACGTCTTATATTGTATATACTGTGCACATACTTTAAACGTATTAACAATTCATGAGGAAAGCACAAAAGAAATCAATACCATGTCGATGTCTTTAATATACAGTAGACATGCTTGCCGTTTTCGATAAATTTCTTGCTTGAAGATAAATTTCCTGCTTTTACGGTTGATATTACAAGGCCAATCTTAAGAGTGCGTTTGCGTCCATGAACTTACGAAATGGTTCGTTTGTAATTGTAGTCGCATCGACTCTAGACTTTCTCAAAGTCCTTTGCAAACATTTTTGACCTTTCGACAATATTGACCTTTCGGTTCCTCGTTGAAACGTACTTTTCCCACCAAAATTCACAGGTGAATTTTTCGACCGGTGACACAAGTTGGGAAGTAATTATATTCAGGCTAAATTGCTATGCAAGTCCTATCTTTGGACGTTGGAGTTAAACAGACTCTTGAAAACGTTTTAGTAGGGGTAGAACCACTTTCCATTGCATGTACGACAACTCGAAACACGTCAAAACAGGGCGATGTCGTCCATTTCAGCGATTTCCCGTCAGAATATTTAATTACTCGGGCTACCCTGTGGTAGGCCGAGTCTAGGTTTCGGCTTTTTTTTTTGAGGGGGGGTGTTCCACAAAATTGCATTATTGCATCATCCCGTCAGGCCTTGCGAAACTGTATTGGCTTGTTGCGTGCTAGATTTTTTCGACTTTCGAGTTCTTTTACCTTTGATCTAGTTGGGTTGAGGTGTTTTCCGACGGTATTGGTGAATTCATGAGTAGTTTATCAGTAATGTTGCTGACAAGGTTTGTCAGAATAGATGAATTTATTACAGACGCGAAAAAATGCGCGCCATGTCGACATCAGTACCTATGAAGTTTGACTTGAGCACTAGAGTCTAGAGACACAACAAAGGGCCACAATATATCAAAGAACATATACGTACTGTTTACCTAGTAACGGCTTTCGCCTTGTTTGAATAGCTTTACCTTTTGCAAGTGACCGAGTTATAATAGTTGATCAGTAATGTGACTGGCAATTGTCTTCATCATAAACATGCTTTACATGTAAATACAAAGGCTTTACATGTGTTTACAACTGCACACGCCAGCGATCGCGATAGACCTAGTACGTAAAAGATGACGAGCTATTTCAAAACGGGTTGGCCCTGGCAGCGTCTTGTTAGATTCAAAAACCTGCAAGCGAAACAAGTCCGCCTCTAGTTTCCTCCCGCTATTCCGCTCTCCCGCGCAAAAACTAGCGCTAAGAGGCGGACTTGGAGCAAGTCTACATCGACTCGTGTCTATACAACTGATAAAACACGACTGCGACTTTAGTAAACAGTACATTCATTAATCATTGATTTGTTGCCAAAATAACCAAAATAAAATTATTTAATAATATTTTTTTAAATAGTTTAATAGTCCTGACCGTGTCTCAATAGCTTAGTGGTCAGAGCGCCGATGCGTTGATTTGGAGACCTTGAGTTCGATTCCCGGTTGGGACAATCAGATTTTTCATATTATGTAATAGATAAATCCCAAGAACGAGGGCCGTCGAGAGGGGGGGGGGGGGGGGGGTAGGTGGGGTAATTACCCCAGGGCCTGGGCCCAGAAGGGGCCCGCTAAAAATTCAGTCTATGAAGATATATCATATATTATAATAGTTATCAAAAACTTACCGCTGTGGCCCAGTAAAACCTTCAGTTGGTAAAAATATCGGAGGGGGCCCGCACGCAAATTATGACCCGGGGCCCGTTCTGGCTCTCGACGACCCTGGCTGAGGACGCGTAGCGTCCGAGGGCTTTATATCGCATACATCTCGACGTTCGAGGATTTATCTGACTTACTTTCACGATTGAGGAGGTTTTCCAACAAAGTTTTGTCTATTTTGTCCACCTTGGACAAAGATTTTCTTAGTTTTTTCTTCATTTCTTATCTAATTAGTATTCATAGGGCTTTTGCTGTATAAAACCCACGGTACGTCAAAGAAAACCGACTCAGTCGTGAAATAATATTGTATTAAATCCTCTGTTATGGGATGCTCATATGGGGCGGGCTAGCCCGGTTACCGGGCTGATTTTATGTCACGAAAATCTTTCTGTGACCGCAAAAAAGAATACCCTGTGTGTTTAGCTTGCGTGCAGTCAGTCAGTCTGTGTGTGTTATGCTGACAGATTTTCGTGACGGTAACCGGGTTAGCCCCCCTCATATGAACGGCCCCTTTTTTCAGAAAAAAAGTTTAAATAATTATCTATAGTACATGTAAGTAAATTACTGCGCAATTCTTGCTTAGGGTGATGTCTGTACCAGCTACGATAATTTACTTCACGTTGTATGACCAGTTGAAAGTGATTTATGGTTTTAAACCTGGTGAAAGGAATATTTTTTCACCGATGCTGTCAGGAATTACTGCAAGAGGTAAGACGTGTGAGAACAACAATATTTAAGAAATAGAAAATGGACGCTCGTATATTTATATAGCTTCATGCAAATACGCGAGAGAGAGTTTTGGATAATTTGAAAGTTTATGTAAACCCAAGCCGTGAGTTTTACATAAAGCTTTCGCATTCTTCCAATCTCACTTGAGTGTGTGCATCAGCTTATATAAACACGTGACGACCATTTTATATTTCTTTTATTAAATAAGACTAAGAAATATTCCGTGACGTCACAACTGTTGACCAATCACAGCATGGGTGTAAACGCAACCTATATATAACTAGATTGCTGTTTTTGTCCAAACAGTGACCGAACAAAGACGGCGGAAATATGAGTCCTTTTTCAGCGTCCGCTGACTTTTTATTACTCTATACATTTTTATATGACAATGGGCTCAATCGCGCTACGATACGCTCAGGCCAAAGGTCAGGGGTTGCTACTTCGAGAGAAAGGACCCATAAACCGCTGTAACAGTGATATGAGTACCCCCGTGCCCAGATCACTAGTGATATGGGTACCCCTTCGAAAACGGCCGCTGTGTTTTAGGTATTCCCTTCCGGTACACTAATCCCTAGTTATTTGGATATCCTTGCTCCCGCGATAAAATTCGCGCGGGAGATACAGGGTGGATGGCGGCTAGATGGATTCTATAAAATATGCAAATATCTTAAACTATGTGAGAAATTGGGCGTATCCTCCTAGCCATTTGCTCAGCAAGATTCTGTCGTGTGCGCGTCGTTTTTCCTGAAAATTTGACCTCGCTAGGCTGTAAGACAAATATCTATCGTGCTCAGCAAATGGTCTCGCAAGGCGGTTAGCTCAGCTAGTAGCTCTCGTGTGCGGCTGGCTTGCAGTTTTAATACTCATCAAAGAAAAATATTTGAGAGCTCCATTAGACCATCACCTGGCTTAAATAATTGCGATAAAACCATGTCAGGATCCCACACACAATCGCCAATATTTCCTGGTATTTGATGCACGACTTAAGCTGAATATTCATTTGTACATTCGTCCAAAGTATTAAAAATTAACCTTAAAATGTCATCTTGACCTCTCGATGATTCTCGAGCCTCGACTTTGCCTTCACTGTGACACCGCCATCTCAGATCAGTCATGAAAGTTTAGTCTTCTTTTTGTTTTTAGCTTTCGCTGTTAGTTGTATATCGCCTATTGAAATGATCCGTGTCAAATTGCAGTCAAGAAAAGAATACAAGTACAGAGGTACAATATTAAAAAATTATTGACCGACGGGAATTAGTATGGGACCGATTTTCATATATATATATATATATATAGTTCAATCTACAGACCCGTGTTTCGCTGTACTACAGCTCATCAGTGTAGCTTGGAACAATCTGAATGAATTTCATCAATTACTTATACACATGCGATCGTCGGTGACAACCGCATGTGGGACAGCATCGGTGAAGTACATTCAGATAGCGTGACGTGCGCATGGGCCCAGAGTGCTCAAACTTCCACAAGGGTAGTGAGCGTTGCATTATCGCTAATAGGCACCCACGGCAACACCACAGAGTATATATATATATATATATATATATATTAATTATATATTACTTGTTCTATTACCACAGAACTTGGTAGTGTTGTAAGGACCGCTATAAAGCAAGGCGGAGTAACGTCGTTGTGGCAAGGACTGGGGCCGTCGCTGTACAGAGATGTCCCGTTTTCAGGTTTGTTTAACTGTATCCCAGTTTTTGTTTACTGACTGATTGATGATGATCATGATGGTGGTGATAACGACGACGGTGATTGTGTTGGTAATAAGTGGTAATGGTACTGCTGCTGATGTTGGTGCATGGTGGGGGTGGTGACGATGTTGGTGGTGGTTACGATGATGATGTTGCATGGTAGTGATGATGATGATGATGATGATTGTCGTGGTGGTGGTGATTATGTCGGTGGTAGCGCCGTAGCGTGGTGATAGTGGAGATGAGAAAAATAATATACCACCAGTCCAGATATTTTTTTGATTTGTTATTCGTTTTTTTTTGTTTTTTCAGCAATATACTGGTTTGGATATGAATACCTGCGATCCAGATATAAAGATCCAACGTTATCTCAAATGTTCCTCTCCGGAGCTATATCAGGAGCGGTAATTATTCCTGATACTTAAACTTCAGATTCGATATTATAACCAGACACAGTGCTAAAAAGCGGTGCCCTGTGGCGTTCAAAACATCGCGTTAAAAATGTCGCGTCAAAAATATACTATTGATTCCTAACGAACGAACTCACACACAGAATATAAAGCAGTTTGAAAGTTAGCTGCGCCCGCAAGCTAACTTTCAGGGCACTGCAATTGCTGTGATCAGCGGAGAATAGTGTTCTAAGTCCCTATATAATTTTCAATTGAACGCATGCACTAACAGAACGACATCAAGGAATGGTTAAGGTCAGTGCACCCAACAATTTCCACGGTTCCTTGGGTTTTTACGAGTTTTAAACAAAATGGAGACGACAAAACAATGACTTTGCCTTGTTAAAAAGATAAATGTAGTTTTAGTAACCGTATTTACATGGTTATCTGGTATGACGTTAGGAGGAAAGAACTGAATTTAGCTTTTGAAAAATAAGTACAGAACTTTAACAGGATCGTCAAAGGATAAGAAAGTAAGGAACTGAGCACGATCTATTTTCTGATTTGCAACCGATAAAATCTGAATGCTCTCTTATAGTTGTGCTTGCCTTTAATTGTGAGTTTTATGTGTGACTAGTTCTATGTATGACGTTGGAGAAGATATCTGAATGATTAACGTTTGGTTGGAGCACGAGACCTTAATAGCCTGCGAGCAGGCTCTCCGTATGCGACGCTTTGCAACACAGGAAGGGGGCGTCACCGCAGACTAATAAGGCCTTTAACTGCACTGATGCTGTTCTTACCGCTCGTCATTCTAAATTATGAATATAAATATTTTTGTCTTCAAGTTTGCTGGCCTTCTTACACTACCTTTTGATGTTGTCAAAACTCACCGGCAAATAGAACTGGGAGAAAGCAATTTTGGTAAGTACACTGATAAACATCAAATCAAACGTTGGGAGAGTAAAGGCGACTCCAGAACGAGTTACGAAACATCCAAACAGAAACTGTCGTTCAACTACTGAATGCATGTCTCAGTGTCACCGATTCAGAATCGAAGCGATCGGTGATAAAACTAGCCTCGTAAACGTGCAATTGGCTGCAAACTACAACCGCAACGAACGTTCATGAACACAGAATGGACAACTCGCTTATTACTAGCCAAGCTTAGCTGCATGTAAATGCACTTCGAAACCTTAGACTCCTCCTATCATAGAACAACAACTCGAGTAACAAGAAAACTGCTTGCATGGAAAGTCGGTCATGCAGTTTCGTGCCAACGTGCTTGCCGAGCGAATCAGCACAATTTTTATTTTTCGACAAGAAGAAACATTTCTTATTTTGGCTTATTTCCTGTGGGTTATTTTTATATTGAAAAAAAAATTAGAAATGAAATTCGTACTTTTCTTCGGCTTGCAGAAGTATTTGTAAAAAATAAACAAGCAACAGTTTAAAACTCCCGTTGAGATCATTGGGATCCCGTAATGGATCCACAAGGTCTGTGGGACTTCCCTGCCATTTTTGGCAAAGCTTGTAAATAAAAAATAAAAAAGTGGAAATAGCTGTTGGAACACGCGCCCTTTCTTGTGTTTCTCAGTACAACTCGAAAAAAACTGGAAAATGTTTTATATTTCTTTAAATAATATTTCCGAATTCATACGGTAAGCGTTTGACTGTTTTAGTACAGTACATCCTTATTTCGTTTTTCGGTTATCTTAAGATGCAAACAAGAAGTTTCCTTCAACCTTTTCATTGATGTTAAAGCTTCAAAAGGAAAAAGGAATACGGGCTTTGTATGCAGGTAGAGTAAATATATTCAGCGCTCGAAATAACGCTAGCAAGGTCGGTGGTCAGCAGGACCAGTCATATGCTAAGTTGGGGGGTCAGATATAAAATTTGAGTTGTCAACCATTTTTCCTCAATTTAAGCATTAAAAACAAAAGTATTCTTTCCTTAAAGTGTTTATGAAACGAAAAAATCGTTCCTCGAAAAGTGCACCGATTTTGTAGTTCAAGGTACGCTGATTATCGTGCACTATTTTATTTTTGCACTACGATTTTAGAAAATGCTTTTTTGGGAGTTTGAAAGTGCTTAACTGCCATAGGTGGCCAAGGCTAAGCACTCTAGCCGTAAGCAATGAGCAATGTAACATAGCAAGCAATTGAGCAATCCCGACTTCGGGGCAAGCAATTGAGCAATCCCGACTTCGGGACAAGATTGTAAGCAGTAAGAGGTCACCATGACAACTCTGCCAAGGCAGACCTCCCGGCACCTGTCACACTGAGTAATCAGTGGAATATGTATTACGTATAACACGAGTCTAACTTACTTACCTGAAAGGGGGTGGGGAAGGGTGGGGGAACAAGCGACAATCCAAATGCAAAAGACACGAGAGCTGAGCAACAGGCTAGCAAGCAAAGCCAGCAAAGATAGCAGCAACGCTACAGACACAAGCCCCGCCAAATGGGAACCGTGCGTGTGCGCCCCTGGGCCTCCTCAAGATGTTGGAACTCCCCAAGATCGTAAGGGGTAGTCCGCTGGCTAACTACATCGGCAGTTAACTTTGCTTAAATTACATTTAACCACATTTATATTTTGGACTTGTTTTTGTCCGGGGCCTGGACCCGAAGGAAAACGGCTTGTGACGTCACTGGTGATCTTAGCTGTTTTATTATAGTTTTATCTGCATGTTTTAAGTTAAGTCAACCGTGATTCGTGCTGTCTTACCATGCGCAAGACTTATCATTCGGTTGGTAACTCAAACCAGGAGAGTGAGAATATTTTACAGAGTGAATTTGATGAAAATCAAGGAAGTGGAAGCGTTATAAATTAAAAACTGCCATCAACCTCATACGAAGATGAGCTATTTATTTTCAGTTGCCATCAGCGTGCCTTTTGAAGATATGTGTTAGACCTTTTTATGTGGAGTTGAAAAGTTGTTCAAATTGTATTCTTTTGCCTTGTTGTATTTCACATTTCTTATAAAAATACCCTGCTAATAAAACGAACCACTGCTACTTAAAATTAGCCCCTTACAGGCGCTCTAACCGGAATGTCAGGCCTTTATTTGTTCCCGCCTTCCGCTAAACCCGGCAGCGCGGGAACAAATAAAGGCCTGGCATTCAGGTTACAGGCGCTCCGCCGTGCAGGTTTACTTGAGTTCAGGACAACTGGTTCATCTTGTTATGAGTAACGTATCATGCATAATTTATGCTCATCGTATATTTCAGACACATGGGTATATTTGAAGCGTCAACTCACTGTGGTTGAACAATGATCTGTTCAAACAAACGTTAAAAGAATTCCGGATAGTTTACATCAGATTATAGTACAGCATCGCTAGGCGTTAGCGTGATTTGCCGGTGTGAAATATCGTATTACGCTACTCGATGTAAACGTATAAAGATCATCAACTGTATTTTATATAAAGTGAGCCAAAGTAACAAATAATATCAAACTGCCGAAGAAACCGTAAAAATATCTCTGTTTGTTTGTTTGATACTTGTTCCAAGTGTTGTTAATAATAATGCAATGAGATCGAGCATCAAACATGAAAAAGCCATATACATACAACCTGTTTACCTTCTACCTTCGCGGGTTGAGATTTCCTTTCTTTGCGACTGTAGCCTATCGCAATCTAAACCGGGGTTTCATTACTCCCTTCTTGGCTTCTTTAACAAAATTCTTGTTGTAAATTTCCCTGGCTCTTTCAATTTAGAGTCAAGCCCTTGTTTACAAACAGTAATACAGAAACATGTGGAGCAAAGTACCGAACAGTTTCAGTTTGACGGCTTTCATTAGGAAACGTGCGGTTCCACAAAGCCATTCAATTTTTGCCCATTTTGGCAAATTTTATTATCAGCAGGAAAACAGTTTAAGGACAATCCTTGAATCTTAAAGTTGTTCTTTCAACTCATTTCGTTTGGGCCACTAGCAATACAGTACTTTTCAAAAGATTCCACTTTTACCAGTGAGTTCTGAGTCTGGTCCATTCTCGTTCCCAGATCCCCTACTTTTCTTAGCGCGGCCGCACGAAAATTCTTAGTAAATGCGTAGTTCGGAAGTTATTAGCCATCTTCTTCCATTGAATAGGAAAGGGCCTATGATAGCCAATCACGTTATGACCCAAGTCTGTGTCTCCAGAGCCCTAAGAATTTTCGTGCGGCCGCGCTAAGAAAAGTAGGGGATCTGGGAACGAGAATGAGTCTGGTCTACATATATTTCTCTTTTGAAAACAAGCGTGTGTACAACCAGTGACGTCACAAAACCAATTTGGCCGCGCGGCGCGGCGGAAAAAAATTAGTCCAAATGGTCAACTTTGAAGGCTTGTAGATCTACTTTCTAAAATCGTGATGTAAAAATAAAATAGCGCATGATGATCCGCGTAATCTGAACTACAATATAGGAATGTTAGTTGAGAAACGATTTTTTCGTTTCATAAACACTTTACAGAAATCTATGAAGTGAACTTCTCAAATCATTAATAATTCATGAGATAATCAATCAATCAGAAGCGCTGAATTGCACCACGTGAAGGGACTTGAAATACCAGGGAAGTACTGGGCAGAAGACTTGAAATATTATTTCCAGTCCAAGGACTGGAAATAATATTTCAAGTCCTTGGACTTGAAATATTACTTCACACAATCGGTTATTCATCCATACACTAATTACTAATGCACTAATTAATTTTGGGAATACACTAAGTGATTTTGAGAAGTCATGTAAAGGCCTCCAATTCGGACTAGACCGGGTGTTCAAGTATACTTGGAATTCGTTCCAGTCTTCGGCTTTGCCTCGGACTGGAACGAATGCCTCGTACTTGAAAACCCGATCTAGTCCTCATTGTCGGCCTTTACATATTGCATCCAACCAACATCAGAGTTCATGGATACTGTAATATTTTAATCTTATAGTGGAATTAATATTCTTTTATGTGCATATAAATTAGCCCCTCTGAATTCGTTTTCGTGTGCGAAATTCAAAAGAATCTTTACTCTAAAACGAGGTCAGAGGGGCTAATTTATATGCACATAAAAGGATTTTAAATCGTCAGCCATTTATGAATAGGTCTATAGGGCTTTTGGTTTAAAGCTACGGATACACGGGCAATATGGAGCTCTAGATTTGACTACGACTAGGAGGGGTGACTACGAGAGTTTTGCCATCTCGTAGGGACGTGATAAACCCGTAGTAGCCTTTCATGAGTTTCATCAGAATACGAGTTTTAAGGAAAATCTCGTAGTACTCAAATACGTGGACTACGAATTTATCGTCAGTAGAAGATGGCGAAACAAGATGGCGCGTACAATAACGAATATTGTAGTAAAATCTAAAGTTCCTTAATATTCGTCTCGCGACGGCGACGCAATGGTAATACAATGCGTTACCGTCGCAAGAAGAAAATTGCTCGTCCGTATTATGCTTCGCAACAGCAACGCAAAGCTTCCCGCAATCGTTGCCAAAAGTTCAAAACATTGAAGATTCAAAACATTCAACTTCCGGCAACAATTGCTGGAAGCTTTGCGTTGTTGTTGCGAGGCATGATAGACGAGCAATTTTCTCCTCGCGACGGTAACCCAACGATTGTATCACCATTGTGTTGCCGTCGCGAGACGAATATCGCCCGTGTATCCATAGCTGAATAATTTGACCGGTCATACTGACCTGACGTGACTGATTTCTGGTTCATAAAAGTTGGGGGTCAATGACCTCTGACCCCCCCCCCCCCCCCCCCGTTATTTCGAGCGCCACCAATACCATTTTACATGCGTTTGACCGACGATATAACCCTTTGCTTGTCAAATCTGAGTAAATTCCAAGACTTCAGTCAGTTGCCTGCAGACAATTCCGTAGAATATGGAAAAAAAATATCTTGAAGTCCTCACTGAACGTATATTCCAACATGGACAGAAGCTGAGAATATGACGCACACTCTATACTGTCTATACTAACAGAATCCATTTTATTTTGCAGGGGTTACAGCCAGGGTGGCCAAGGTAGCTCCTGCTTGTGCTATCATGGTTACCTCTTATGAATATGGAAAGGCATTTTTCAAAAAACGGAACGAAACCATGTCAGCAAAACAACTGGATAAAAACTGAGCAAGCCACTCCACTTTCTATAGCAAGTCACCTCTTCCCCCCCTGGGAAAAATGAAACAAAGAGGAAACGAATAATATATTACGTATTTTAATATACGTAAAACTCACTCAAATAATTAGTCACCAACATCCATATCCTCCAAAAATTAGCCTACAAAATGTCTTATAAACAAATATAAATCCAAGACTTATTATCGGAAGTAGGCAATTCCTCAATGCCTGAAGAATGTTGCATTTCGTCATTCTGGTTTGCACTGTCTTGTAAACATAGATAGTATTTTTCTATTTAAAAAAGTATTTTAAACAAGTATAAGCCTATAGGGTTTATCATCGGAAGTACGGTAGCCTGATGAATGTTGTATTTCCTGACAACAGTTGCAGGTTTGCACTTGTAAACATGGATATTTTTTCCTTTTTCGTGGTTGTCAAGGCAATCGAGGCCAAGCATTGGAAACGTCGATTAAAAACGTCTGAAACCAAGGTTACAGCACTAACCTGACCAAGTAGCGTGTTTATAGCCTGCCTCGCAGCCCGACTTTACTTTCAACCCATAAGAAGTCAATAATTTATGAAAGAGTCCACCGTCCCACTAACAATATATTGCTGAGATGAAGGCCTGACGAAAGCTCAGTAAAATACTTGAGTAACGATATCCTCCTTCGATTCAATTATTTTCTTTTTGCCCGTTGGCACGCTAAATTTGTGACCTGCGAAATACGTGACTCGTGTAGTAGTGCGCGTGCCTACAGTGTGATGCTTCGGCACGTGTGCCTCGCATATTTCGCAAGTGTTTTCTACAGGCTTTATAAAGGCTTGAAATTACGCTTATTTTCCACTGTTGTTATTCAGTCATCGTTGTTCAGTATGAGGGGGTGTTTACATGAGGCCAGCCTGAACTTGGACCGGCCTGAATTTTGCATTTCAGTTTCTTTGAAACTATACAGGCTTGGTTTCGCTGTTACTCCAAGATTTGTGTCGATTGCCTTACAGCTCTTGACCGCCGGGGAATCACTATTTTCTGTGGATTTGACACCAATCTCATTTAAAACAACGCAATAATTGAGTTTGAGAGGTGAAAGTGCGTCAGTTCGGTCTACACGCGTAAAAATCTCACAAGTTGTTACAGCATTGTTGCCTGAACAATGCCGTAACAACGTTGTCATCATGCTGCATGTGTGAACAACATTGATGAATTAACAACATTGTTCATCATTGTTTCAACAAGTTGTTACTGCTTGATGAAACAACAACCGTTGTTCACGCATGTTGTAACAACCGAAGGATGTGTTGATACATCAGTCATGTTCACAATTGTTGTAACATTGTTGTTCATCGTTGTTACTTCGTCATGCTGTTACAACGTGCTGTATCATGTGCGAACAACGTTGGCTATAAAAAAAATGTGCTGTTGGAACAACTTGTTCATGACTGCTGATTTATCCGTGAACAAGTTGTTCGAACTATAAGTGAACAACTTGTTCACAGGGTGCAGCACAACATTGTTCACGCCTATTAACAACCGTGAACAACTTGTGCGTTTTTGCGCGTGTAGCGGCGACCTGAGCTAGATTAGGCCAACGTGAACTGGATCTCATGCAGGCCAGACTCATGAAAGATCTATATAATAAAAACACTATACAATCGACCTAAAGTCAGTCCGGCCTGTGTTCAGGTCGGCCTCATGTAAACACCCTCTTATTTTACACTTGTCTTGTTTCAATTGATATCTTCTTCGGGACTTATACTTTGCGAGACTTAATTTGCACGGATATGTCATGAAAAAATGAAGACAATTTGAGCTGACAAATTACGCAGTATAATTAGTTAAAAAGGTGAAAGGTTCAGCAGCTGTACATGTCTTGCGATGTGCTTGATTGTTACATATACTTGCGTTCGATATTAGTCATTTGGTCAAAAACCAGATCGCGTGTAATCGTATCTATTTCGCGCCTACACGTGCGAAATTTATGAATCACGCATTTCGCAGAGGTCACAAATTTCGCTTGACACCGTAATACAGCATCACTGTCATTGGAGCAAAGACTAAATCGGAGGAGGTTTCAGGTTTATGAGTGTAAGGTCTACTGTTTACTATATTAAATGCTTTGATTACTTTCAAGTACGTTCAATGCAATGCGCAAATTGAGCTGTACATAATTGACAGTACCGAAAAAGATGGCGGCGGTACATTTAACTATAATGCTTTGCGACCTCAAATCAGCTCAAATAAAAACTAAACATTGTTTATCATGTTAACATGGATTGAGTAAGCAAGAACTTCATTCCTACCAAAGCTGATTGTTTTAAAACCATATCTTCCAATAATTCTGCAAGGAACAATATTTACTGTGCGTAATGGCTTGTGGTTAAATGTAGTAATGTACAACTCGCCATCTTTTTTGGGTACGGTCATGCAGTTTATATACACAAAGAGAAACCAAACCAGTTCGGTGTATTCCCAATGACGATTTCGGGACCATGCAGGTTTTAGCTGCCATCACCAGCAAGTATTTGATCTGCTGCTTCCGTGAGTTCATCGAGACTTGGTTTTCGTGGTACAATAAAAGGTGGGTGTTGGTCAAACTCTTTAAATAGTTCCGAGGGTGCTCGACAGACAAATTCTACACAATCCATCGAACGTGGAGCATCTTCATCAGGCCCTAAAATTATTCCAAACAATACAACATTCAGGATTATGAGGAATACGTACTTTAAATTGCGGCGCCCTTACCAATTATTAGAGAGCTTAAAGGCTAGTTTCCACTCGGAAAATTTTCCGCAGGACCGGAACGGACAGGGAGTTTTCTTTGTCTTGTGAGCTCTCGGTTGGAACTAATGACTTTAAAGGCCCATTTCCACTCAGGAGAATTTTCCTTGGACAGGAAAGGCCCATTTCCACTCAGGAGAATTTTCCTCGGACAGGACATTTTCTTTTGTCTCAAACTCATTAGTTCTACCCAAGAGCTCACAAGACAAAGGGAAATTCTCCTGAGTGGAAATGGGCCTTAACACAAAGAAAACTTTCCTGTCCGTTCCCGTCCTGCGGAAGATTTTCCTGAGTGGAAACTAGCCTTAAGCAACAGACGTTTTACAGCCACGGCCGGCGTTTTAATTCAATAGCATTTTCCATTCAAAACGATGAGCAATTTAAAATTCCAAGAACAAAGTGAACGCCGTCGTCGTTCCACATAAGACGTCATTGTGAGCATTTTCACGTTCTTGAGACGACGGGAACTTCTAGAACATTGAGGCATGTCATCGTTGTTTTACTACAATGAGACATACTTTTAAAGTAGACTGAAACTTGTATTTTAAGGGGGATAATTTCATTACATTACAATATAAAATAAAGGATCTGTATTTTTATATAAAGATGAAATTTAATATGAGCTAACAGTTTAGATATGTGATTATTCATAGCCTTTGTTTTGGGTAAAAAAGTCTTTTCAAAGAATACGCGGTTCATTATAGTTCTGTATTGTATTGAAGAACAGGAGTTCTTCCGGCCACCGTCCTTGTCTCAAAAACGCCTTTGAATATGCTTAAGCTCTCTACTAGCGCCGCAGCACAGCATGAGTTGTACAGTGAGCGTAGAACATCCAACCTCTGTATGTTCGCAGTGGCTGTGTTTAAAGCATCGGATTCAAAGGCGCAATACAAGCTTGGAATCTCCGCAGAGTTCCTTCCATCCAATAAAAAAAGTAAAATCTGAACTTTAAAACTTCTGAGTATTTTATTGTGAAATATATTTGTACAAAAACCACGACAAGCTCGTACGTCGAATGTAATAGACCTTTCCGCATGAAGTGAATGGATTACGTGATCTTTCCTTTAACAATTCTGATTGGCTAATGTTCAATGTTTGTCCGAAGTTTTGGATGTCTGAAGTTTTGCGAAAGCCAATCACATCACTCAACGCGTTGTCCACGCACTTCATGCGGAAAGGTCTATTAGTGCAGCCAAAATTAAAGGTGAAGTAACACGGGCAACATTATTCTTCAACTTGCAACGCAACTTTGTTGTGAAAACCGTTGCACGCATTATACCACCTTAAACATTGTCACGCAACAATGATTTTGTTGCAAGTTGAAAACATTTATTGAAAAAGTAGACGCCAGTTCTATTTGCTGCAACATGCTGATTCAACTTGCAACAAAATCGTTGTTGCGTGACAATGTTTAAGGTGGGTGGTAATACATACAATACAACAACGCTATTCAACTTGCAACGCAACATTGTTGCAGCAATTTGTTGCTCGTATTACTTCACCTTAAGTCTATTGCAGATAGCATTATATACTGTAAGTACTATCAAATTATTCAATCCTCCAGTCTACTGCGTACTAAAACGAAAGTCGCGTATGCCAGCAGTTGTACTCAGGTGTACCGCAGTGTTCTGCTCTCGTTTGTAATATAACCAACGAAACATTAAGGCGGTTTTCCACTAGGCGACATTTGTCGACCGACTCGTCATGTTTCTTTTGTCTTGGCTAATTAGCTCCACTCGAGAGCTTGCGAGACAAAAGAAAATGTCGCTTCGCGCGACATTTTTCGCCTAGTGGAAAATGGCCTTTACACTTAGACCGCGTTTACACTAGAGCAAAAGTACCCGGATTCACATTGTTTTTTATCCTCATGGGAATAAAAAACAATGTGAATCCGGATACTTCTGCCTGTACAATTTGAAAACGGAACAAAATCATGCCGGTATGCAAATACAGCATATAACATTTCCTGTTATTTTTGTGCCGGTATCGTGTAAACGCAAGGCCTAAACGGCATGATTTTGTTCCGTTTTCAAATTGTACCGACATCGTGTAAACGGGGTCTTAGTCTTCAAGACAGTGTTCTTCGTGTACCTACCGGGTACAAAGTACATTGGATCAAATTGAGCCGGGTTTGGAACAGTTGGAATCAGCCAGGAAATCACGGTACTCTTCCTGGCGTACTGATCTTGAAGAAAACCACGAAGTTGAGCATAGTACAGTGAACCATCAAGGTCTTGTAATGAAACGATATCACCCACTTGGTAAAGAATTCCCTAAGTAACAAAAACCCCAAACCTTGAAATACTCTATACTCTATATTAGTATTCTATACTCTATATAGTAGTATTCTATACTCTATATAGTAGTATTCTATACTCTATTTCCAGAGACAAACTGCAGTATTCACCTTGTGCTGTACAATATTTTCAAAATAGAGCTTCAATCAACTACAGAAGCTTTAACCCTTTTAAGCAGTAGCGTAACGCACATTAGATAGGGTTAGGGTGAGAACTAAGGGCCCCCGACAGCAGCCCTGCCCCTGCCAAAATTAGAATACGGTATTATAACGACTAAACAGAAAAAAATGCAGGTTAACATTTAACAGCAAGATTAAATTTGAGAGCTAAAAAATTTGGCCTCCATGACTCCATCAAGAATGGCAGCTGAGTTCTTTAGCTCAGCAAAAACAAAAGTCCCTTGCGTTTGATTAAGATAATATAGCCACCTCCTCAGGCAACTCTTCTCCTCAGAAAACAGGAAAAATTTATAATTTTATAATGCTGCTACCATTTATGAAGAAGGTAGATCTTGCCAACATTTACCCAATAACCCCCCATGTTACCACACAAACCCCACATGTCCCCTACTCCTTTAAATTCTTGTAGAGTTGTCTGCAGAGGAGACTAAAAATAATATTCAATTCCCTAAACTACAACTGCCAAACCCCTATATGCACCTCCTTAATATCAACATCCTTATAACTCTTCAATTCTTTCAGTCCAACCCAGTTAAATTACTACTAACTCTTTATATTTTCAGTAATTGTGTAGCATTTTTAATTATTTCACAAAATGCTATATACTGCTTCTGTAATCTGACTCTAATCAAGGAAGAGGGCTGGGAAATGTTGGGATTTTAAATAACATTTCTAAATAAATGTATTTAGTTTTTATACAGTACATGTATAACTATTTGTAAAATAACATTTTGAAAATGCGTACTGTGATTGATGTGTTCTCCATGGAAAACATGGATAGATTACACCATCCAATATCCATCATTCTAATTAAAATTGCACAGAAACACCATCATATGCAATCCACTACACCATCAATTAAATGCCACCCAATACACCATCCATGGACAGTAAAGAGAATTTACACTTTTTGTTTTGATTAATTTTAATATAATGTTTAATCTATTTTTGATGGGTTTTTTATAAAAGAAATAGAAAACATTTTTTCCCATGTTTCTAAAATACAGAGTAATAGAAACACTTGTGGAAATTGGAAAAACTTGAAATAGTGTGGAAACACTCTGCAATTTCTCTAATCTTTACAGAGGCACTGAGGGTCAGGGGAGACAGGTACATTTAATCAACTTGTCCTGGCTCCCAGCCCTTAGCGCCTTACAGGCTACAATTTCTCATTCTCCCCCCCCCTTGTGTTTCTGTACCACTACAGTATATAGAACCACAGAAAATGTTTTCTATTTCAGTCTTAAATGTGTGTGAATTATATAATTACAAGACTATGTATATCTATGTATATTTATGTCATATTATTTATATACAGGCAGCACCAACCTTATAAAAAATGCTGCTAGATGCTACAACAGTAGCTTCAACATTAGGAGACTTCTGTGGCTAAAACATTTATAAATAAAATCAGTTCCAACAAAATTAACATAAAATGACGCAACTGAGTTACTGTATCAAGCAATGCAACCAGTATTGTGACATCACAACACACCATTTTATAGCCTTACCTGAATTTTATTCAGTAAATAATGTATATACATGTAAAAAAAACAAAACAGGACACCATTACCATGTGTTTATATTGTCCTGATGCAAACACTCATTCAAGTGAGTTTGGAAGAATTCAAATTTTGAAAGTACTTTTATACAGGTATCTGAACCCTCTGGTATTCTACAGTGTGTTAATTATCCAACTGACAGTACTACTGTAGGATGGATTTCATGGATATACAGTAATATAAATTAACATACTTGATGTTCCAGGGTGCATTCCATGTAGGTCACGCTGAAGATCTACACCGAAGATCTTCGGCATGAATTTCAAAAGTGCTCGGTGTGCTGGTGCACAATCACACTGTGGTCGGTGCACATATACAGTCATACAACTATATAAGCAGGGTTCGAATTAACATATCGCGATTCGCAAATTGCGATGCACTTTTGAAAATATGCGATCCAAAACAAACATAAAAACTCCAAAATCGCGATGCAAAGTAACCGCTGAGTGCCTTCCAATAACTTCTTCACAGTGTGTTTTGGTTTATTACAAAACAAAACAACAGCCTTGGATAGTTCTCACGTTATATCGCATCATAACAATAAAAACCTCGTGAAACTGAAACACCGCTACTGTAAATTTATCCTTGAAATTCAGTGAGATTTTGAGGACAAAAATAAAACAAACACATGTCATTTCAGACACATTTCTGACACTGTTGTTTCACCTGCAGTTTGAAGTCGCATTTAATGAGTAAAATGCTTGGAAAGGTTCGAATTACGCACTGATGAGTTTGACGTTTGAAACAAGCTTAAATAAATGCGTTGTTTCCTTGCACGGCGTTTCGAATTCTAGTATAATCCAGAACTCCAACGCCGATTCTGTCGCGAAATACCAAAGCGAAAGCAGACGTTGAAACTGGGGGCAGCCCCCCTACTTTTCCAACAATATTTTCGCGATGCACTTTTGAAATGTTAATTCGAACCCTGATAAGTCAGTGGATGGTGCTGGAGCCAGCGTGAGTCTTGACCTCCCTTGGTGCAGCGGTTGACATGGAATGCACCCTGGCCTGGTTGATGTTATGTGATTATTGTTACAGACAGGAAAGAGTATTTAATGCATGCAGGTTACCTGTTGGGACTTTAAAGTCTGTTGCTATTGTTAATCGTACAATCGCATGGGTGTGCATGCGATTGTACGATTTAGTTCAGTCAACAATTCTTTAATTTTCATTCACACAAAAATTGAAGACATCAGACATTTGTTGTTTTAAAGCATGCTAGTGGCTGTATATTCAAAACTGGATCAGTGTCCCACAATCGTTCCATCAATATCAATATGGCGACAGTGGAGCACGACCCACTTGTTTACACTTTTACATGTATAATATCGTATATACCTTTTGTTTGAAAAGCGTTCTTCTGTTGCGATTAGCGGTGCTTTTACTAGCCCTGTCTCCATGCCGTCCATTATTGCCTTTTCCACGGCCAGACCGTAGCTTTGAAGAAATTCTTCGACCATCTTTCGTACTGCCACGTTGAGAACGCAAGAACGAGTTGACTCGCTTCAGATGACAGCCATTACACAGTGTTTCTCCATTCACACCTTTCCTCCACATCACAGACTTGTAAATTTTACATGCTGTACACTGAGGCTCAACTCCAAGCGGCATTTCTCTCAAATAAAAATGAATTGTCTAGTAAAAGACAGTTATTAAAATGTCAAAAAATTCCAAATGTTTTTCTCGTCATTTTTACACAATTTTGGCATTTGGCACTGCCAGTCAATTTTCAGCGGTTTCTCTAGCGGTTTCTCTCGTGTTACTTCATGTAACTGTACTATTAAAGTTTTGTGACGGAAGCGCCTCACAACGTCTGCTCAAGAAGGCTACAAAAAATAGTGCTGCGCATAAAATTGTAAGCAGTCTTTTTTTTTAGACAGAGCTGTCAGAGCAAAGTAAAAAGAAGTGAAAAGGTGATAACCTGCGACCAAGATTAAATAATGAAATACTAAATACTGGGGTTCAAAAAGTCCACTCCAAGCTAATTTTGGGCCAGGGTCTTTGCCGCGCTTGCAAAGCTTACATAAAAATACTCATTCACTTTTTATACACATCTATTCTAAAATTACGAAAACACTGCAGTTAGTTAAATTTTATTTTTAATTCGACAACTCTCTAACCTTGGCTATCAATGTGGTCTCTGTCATATTACGTATTTCCCTCTATTTATATACATTTTACAAGTGCCTATGCAAGAATTTCGTTTCCTTACTTCATTCTTGAGATATTCAGGTTTGTTTGATATGCATTTCTACACACAGCTACACACGTTTAATGACCAGTCATGGCTACATACATGGAAGTGTAAATTTTTATTAAGTACTTTCGATATATATGTATATATATATATATATATATATATATATATATATATATATATATATATATATATATATATACATATATACATACATACATACATTCGTTACTGTCATTTTAAGTGTTCTTTCAAATGCAATCATAAAGAACAGGGGTGAAATTTCGCTGCATAGGCACTTTAACTAAAGTAATGCTACAGTATAGTAGTTTTGCTGACAAACCACACTAAGCCGTACTTTTACAGATATATTGCTTGGTAGTTTCACTGACGAAGTCCCATTTTATGTTTTATTTAAGTATTTTTATTTATGTGCGTCCAGAATGACTAAAATTACAACATTGGAAAATCACACACCTGCATGTGGACAGCGTAACTATAAATATAGTCAAAAAGACAAGAGTGCATAAAAGAGAGGGCCTATCCTGGAACTACCAAGGTTTTAGAAAAAAACAAAACTGATGATAAAATTTAAGAGAAGTCTTGACTGCTTGCGTAAAATGTTTAATAAAACCTTTCAGAAATAGTTTATAGTTTTCTGCAAAACATGTATACTTATACATTCCTACGTACGCTTTTTCGTTTTTTTCATGCACCTGATTAAGTTTTCATGAGAGAAATTAATGTGTAGCCATTAAGACCCCCGAAATTGACCCCGCGCAAAACTCGTAGTAACATAAGCGTTAATGTTAATATACCAGTGTATATCCAAAGGCGGCGGAACAGAACACCCCTCCCAAAATTTCTGATGATCGTGACAGTAAAGACCTATCTAATACGAGTATCTGATTGGTTATAAGTAACCAATCACATTGTAATCGATTATCAATTCGTTTCCATGCTTCTTACTGATTACGGTTAAGGTGTTGGGTTAGGTTATCTAAACCAATCAGAAGCTTCTTAATGTAGGTAGGCGATAACCCGATCGTGATGGAACCAAGCTGCCTCCCATCTCCACAATATATCTGAATTAAAATAGGGCTAAACTTGACTAAAATGTGTTGGGAGGGAGTCAAAGTACACCCCTTCTTCTATTTGATGAAATTTAATAGTCCCTTCAATAGTCGCAATATAAAACATTTTCTGCCGCAACTTCATGAGTCTATTTAAGAAATGGCTCATGGTTTAGCGTGCTCCATCGAGTTGTGGATGCACGCGGGGAATTGGGAGAGCACGAAAAAATCGTAAGAGTTGGTCGAGGCGTAGCCGAGATTTTTGAGTGCTCTCCAAATTTCCCGAGTGCATCCATAACTCGATGGAGCACACTAAACCATGAGCCATTTCTTTTGTAACATAGCATTAAATCCTTTCACAAGTCGGCGAATCGTTTTGGTTGTGTTTTTCTACTTTCGTATAGCCAATTAAGTCTTTTTTGTTCACTAGTAAAATCCAACCAAACGGACAGTTTAAACTCGGTTATACCCAGACCCAGTTTATATCTTCTGGGTCGTTGTTCTTTATTACAAATAAAATTAAATGACTCGGTATTTTGATAATATAAAAGGCCATACATCAATTTAAAACGCAGTTTTTGTTTTGAATTTTTTCCCCCGCGCTTTTTTGCCGTGCCCCATCGAGTTATGGAGCACGCACGACAGCCAATCAAATACGTTGCTATATCAAAGCTATGTTATAAATATCGTTTGATCATCAGCTGCTGTCACTAGTTGAGAACAAGTCTCAAAAATCCAATGCCGTAAATTTAGCTTCTAACATAATCTAAATACTTTTTTACTTTCTTCCAGTATTGTTTGAAAACGGAAAGTATTTTTTTATCAAAGACTCCGTATATAAAAGGATTCATGGCTGAAGTACCGGTGACGTATACAACATTGATCCAGCTTTCAAACTGAGTATTCTATTCTATTGACTCAAATATGTACAAAATCCAGAACAATTGAAATGGAAATGACGTTACACCAAAACAGACGACGACGATAGCGCTAACTACGAACGTCTTGATATTTCGATGGTGCCGTAAGCTTTGAACATGTGTTTGAGTAGTATCATCTTTTGCAACAGCGATACTTGTTGAACAAATAACGGAGTTCATCTCTTCATTCTGTTTTATGAGTGTGTGGCATATTTTGAAATAAAGCATAGACAGAAGTGTAACTGGAATGAAACACTGAATACCAGATAAGAATAACGTATAAGCAATATTTAGTGTAAGATTTGGCCACTCCTCAGTGCAATTAGCTGAAGTATTATTGCTGCCTCCCCCCAGGGAGGCAGCACACTATTCTTGACACGGCCTTGCGTTTACTCGTGCCCAGTCTCTTTGGCCGAACTATGTATAGTCGACATAGATTTCGATTTGTTGAAATGTTGGATGTTTCTTTGTCGGAAATCCGGGGGGCCACCGGGGGGGCACCCACCAGGGAAACCTGTGAAAAGCAACAGCTCAACCACAGACTCAACTGCGCATGTATGTATTGTTGCGTTCAAAACGGTAGACCCATTTACCACCAATAATTTCAGCAAATTTTAAAAGATGCTTAATTCTTTCTTGAAGAGGAACATCTCTCAAGAGAGCTGAGTTAGTGGGATCACCTTTCCCATCCGGGAATAATGTTGGAAAAGCCATTGTAGCTAAATGCGATATCTGATATTCATTTAATGGCTCATTTTCAACAGTGGGCCATGGTATTGGTTCATTTTCAGAAAGCTGATTTCTAACAGCTTCAATCTCCTGTTGTTGTTGCTCACCAACAGGTAAAAAACTACTCATTTCAGTTGAGTCATTATATACTATATCCTCAGAGGGATTATCAGTTGGAGGACCTAAGTCAGGTGAAGAATTAGAACACAAAGTGCAAAACGAACGCAACAATACATACATGCGCAGTTGAGTCTGTGGTTGAGCTGTTGCTTTTCACGGGTTTCCCTGGTGGGTGCCCCCCCGGTGGCCCCCCGGATTTCCGACAAAGAAACATCCAACATTTCAACAAATCGAAATCTATGTCGACTATACATAGTTCGGCCAAAGAGACTGGGCACGAGTAAACGCAAGGCCGTGTCAAGAATAGTGTGCTGCCTCCCTGGGGGGAGGCAGCAAATATTTTATCTTTTATTTGCTTAAACTCAAATATAAACATGTCTTTATTCGCTTGTGGAAGCATTCATCAAGGCCATGAGTGTTTTAGTGGTCAGTCTCGAGGAAAGCAATGTGCTTTTATGAGTTTATCGGCGCTAATAACAACATGAAATATTCCAGTGAACGAGTGGGACTCAACAACAATTGACAAAGTCCTTATACAAGGAGACAACATGTATTTGTACGCTTTTGAGAATTACCTCATCCCACGTGAAGAATTGTTGTTCGTCGACAACTTACCAACAATTGTTAACTTTCCTTGGTTAACAAACTGTTCAAGCAACAAACTTTACAAAGAGGTATGTCGGCCATTAATCGACACAAATATATTGCCCGTTGAGGCAAATTACACATCACCTATGAAGGTGACAAACATTGGTCTACCCATTGTGGTGGAGCCCGTTGAGGCACAAATTATAAATGATCTACCCATTGTGGTGGAGCCCATTGAGGCACAAACTATTATTGATCTACCCATTGTGGTGGAGCCCGTTGAGGCACAAAATGAAAGCCAAATTTGGTTTATAAATTATGGAAATGACTACCAAGGTAAACTCATTCTTGTCCGGCTCGAAATCACTCACAGCAGGTGGTCTCAGCAAATTTGTGAATTAGCATGCCATAATAACACAAAAATAATACCACAATATATCATTTGAATCGTTTTTACCTCTACTATTCAAATTTTGGGTTGTCGGGTCTTGTCAGACAACCCATTTTGCAAATTATGCTAATTTATGCTAATTATTATTAATATTATTATTATAATCTACAACAAAATGTTAAATATTTAAACAATAAATGACTTTAGCACCAAACTTTGGGGAAGTAAAATGAAAAGCACTATTTCACAAATTCAAATTGAAAAAATTAAAGCAATATAATAAAATGCGAATATTATATTGATTTTTTAGTATTTTTCATTGGGCGACCCCCCGTGGTGCCGCTCGAGCGGGATCGTCACTTATTTTGGAAATTTACAAATTAAAACAGAATTATACAAGAACATACAACCATAATACATCATTAAGATCGTTTTTAAGTCAGCTATTCAGATTTGTTGTTATTTTGCATGATATTTACTCCTGTTTGCCATTACAACGCCGACAAGTCGAGGCAAATTTTGTTCGAAAAAATGGCCGACCGGCTGAGTTCTTTTTGTCAAATTTTACCAAATTACTGCTAATCTACGAAATAATTACATCAAACAAATGCTTATACTCACTTTAGGAGTTGTTACAGCAAAAAATTTGGTTGGTTTCGCTTATATATTGACCAAAAAAAGCCATTTTGTTCATCTTGTCTCGTCGCGCCACGAGCAGACTTCCGGATCAAATTTCCTCGCTTCAGAGCTCGGGTAGTACTTCATGGCATATCATTATAAAGGTCTCATTTTAAAAAGGGATCTTTCAGGGTCATTTTAAGCCCGTGGGGGGTAATTTTGGTCAAAACCTCGCAGATCCACAACGAATCGAAGTCATCGTTCACCGGTGGACGATGACAATAGGGCCGGACCAGAATGAGTTAATTAATCATTAATGACTGTGAAATACAGTCTCCTTACTATACCATTCATTCAGCCTTGATGAATACTTTTACAAATAGCAATTATGCTATTTTAATATTAGAAGGCTATATGATGGCCTTAATAAAGCATTTAAATGATTTCTATTTATTTGATTCTCATGCCAGAGATTGTAATGGTATGCCTCATGTTAATGGCACTGCTGTTGTCATGAAATTTAACAACAACATAGAATTTGAACAATATTTATGTTTCTTGTCAAGGAACTTAAATATCAATTTATTTGAAATTGTCCCAATTCAATTACATCCGAATGATTCAGATAAAAGAACTAGCCTTGAAAAAGATAGAGAATATCAAAAAACAAAACGAGCAAAGGAATCACTCACTCAAAAGCAAACTAGGCTTGAGAAAGCTAGAGAGGCTGATAAAAGAAAGTTGTCAGATGAAACTGGCAACAAGAAACAAACTAGACTTCAAACAGCTAGAGATTCGCAAAAAAGGAAACGGTCAGAGGAAACTGACAGTGACAGACCGACTAGACTAGCAAAAGCTAGGGTTTATAAAAAACAAAAGCAGGAAGAGAACACTTCTGTTCCCAAAGAGAAACTCTCACAGCAGGATTATTTAAATGAATTTGACATCACAAACAGTGGTGGTATTGAAGAACAATGTTGGGCAAAAGCTAACATTAATAAGTTCCATAAGTCTGTTGAATTTTCAGTCAGTCAATGTACAATTTGTCAGGAGGCATGGCCACTGAAATCTAAACCAAAGTCACACAGTGATTATGTGTGTTCACGATGCACCAGAGATAAAAGATCTCCAAAAAAATTCTCGTGTGAGAATTCAATGATCCCTTCATGTGTTCCACATGAATTACAAAACATGACTCAAGTTGAGGAAATGTTAATTGCTCGTGCTCTCCCGATCATGAGAGTTTATATTAAACCTGGTGGTCAAAGAGGTTACTCTGGGCATTGTATTAATTTGCCACAAAATGTCACAGAACTTGCAACATTGTTGCCAAGATACCCAAAAAATTTGGCAGTAATTATTGTCAAGGCTAAAGGTAAAAATAACACATTTAAAGATGTGACTGTCAGAAAACAAAAAGTATACAATGCATTATTGTGGCTAATACAAAATAATCCTCATTATTCTGAGTTACAAATTAATGAACATGCATTAAATTCTTTGCCTGAAAATGGTGTACCATCGGACCTTATGACTGTTTGGACTGAAGATGACATAGTCTCAGATGATAATTCTTCACCTGACTTAGGTCCTCCAACTGATAATCCCTCTGAGGATATAGTATATAATGACTCAACTGAAATGAGTAGTTTTTTACCTGTTGGTGAGCAACAACAACAGGAGATTGAAGCTGTTAGAAATCAGCTTTCTGAAAATGAACCAATGCCATGGCCCACTGTTGAAAATGAGCCATTAAATGAATATCAGATATCGCATCTAGCTACAATGGCTTTTCCAACATTATTCCCGGATGGGAAAGGTGATCCCACTAACTCAGCTCTCTTGAGAGATGTTCCTCTTCAAGAAAGAATTAAGCATCTTTTAAAATTTGCTGAAATTATTGGTGGTAAATGGGTCTACCGTTTTGCCACTCACCCCAGATTTTCATATTGGGCTTTTAACATGATTCAAAGGAAACGTATTCTACAGCAAAGTGGAATATTTCTAAAACAAAACCCAGGTGAAGCACATCTCACCATTGATGAACTGCGTGAAATGGCTGCCAGTAACAACACAAATGTTTTTATGTCTAAAGTGTCCAGATATGTTGCCAATATTGCTGGCACCAATGCTTACTGGAATAAAGTAAGAGAGGAACTCAAAGCCATTATCACTAATGTTGGAGCACCAACATTGTTCTTCACGTTTTCTTCAGCTGATATGCATTGGCCTGAATTACATGCTCTGTTTGAAGCAAATACTGACAATAACATTGGTATCACTACCAGTGAGATAAGGCGACAAAATGTCATTAACAATCCTCATCTTGTAGATTGGTTTTTCACACAACGATTAGAAAGCTTTGTTAAACACTGGCTTTACAACACTCTAGGTGCCAAATGGCACTGGTTCAGATATGAATACCAAGGTAGAGGTAGTATTCATTGTCATGGTACTGCTAAATTAAATAATGACCCAGGTTTGTGTCAACTTACCCAGACTGCTCTGAAAGGGTTCTTGGCTCAACAATTTAAGGACGAGAATGATTGTCCTGACACAACAGAACTAGACCAGGATATTGAAGCTGGCCAGAATGCTTCTGACACAGTGTGTCAATATGTTGATTGGTTATTATCAACCATTAATCCAAATCCACCAGATGAGGACATGTGGATAAGACCTGAAGTTCACCCATGTCAAAAATGTCATGATGACATTCCTGATCATGAACTAGAATCTGATTATACAGATCTTTTAAATATGGTGCAACGACACACTCGTTGCAGTACAAATTATTGCCTTAGAAAAAAATCTAATGAGTCAGAGTTGAAATGTAGATTTCATTTTCCATTTGACCACTGTCCTCAGACAAAATTACAATTTGAAAAAATTAACAGTAAAGGTGATAATGTTCACTATCGAGCCAAAATTGTGACTAAACGAAATGATTCTAGGTTAAATAACCACCAACAACTCCAATTACAAGGTTGGAGAGCTAACTGTGATATTCAAGTTGTTATTGATCACTATGCTTGTGTTGAATATCTCACCAAATATGCTGCTAAAGGTGAACCAAGGTCATCTATGCTTAAACAGGCATTTAATTCTATTGTTCAGAATGTTGACAATAATAGTGACCCTCGCAGAGCTATCAAGAAGGTAGTCATGAAAACTCTTGGTGAAAGAGATTATGCAGCTCAAGAGACAATGCATCATTTGCTGTCATTAAAACTTCATAGTTCATCATTTAAAGTGATGCCAGTTAGTCTAAATGGTTCACGTAGAGTTTGTGATAATGCTGAAGATGGTGATTCTTGTACTGAGGATTCACTACTTGATGTTTATGCTAACCGTCAACAATATGACAGTTCACATGTGGTAATGAACATGAACTTTGTTCAGTTTGCTACAACATTCAAAGTTGTTAACAATGAGTTGACAAAACTTCCAGAGAATATTGTTCCAAGAATATTTCCAACTTATTCTCCCAATCCTAAAGGTCCAAATTTTGGCCTTTACTGTAAATATCAACTTTTAAGGTACAAGCCTTGGCAAACAACCCAAAACGATGCATGGGGTGACCAAGAACCAACTGATGAAATATTGGTTAATTGTTGGCAAGAATTCTTGCAGACACCATATGGACAAGATAATGTCCCAGACTGGTTTGATAAATTACAAAATGTTATCCAGAGTCAACAGGACCTGGAAGATGAACCTTGTCCAGAACAAGACATTATTCAAGAGGAGTGGATGATTTTATCAGAACTTAACACTCCATTTCAAAACTCTGGTCAGATACCAGAGTCAACACATGATTGGCACCTAGACAGAGCCAATTATTCTGATCAACAAATCCATGAAATGCCAACATGGGTTAAAACTAAAAAAGATGATCCTGTCACTATAAATGTGCAATATGAAGTTGTAGATACAAACAGTTTCAGTGAAATGCAACAACTTGGTTATGATGTTGTCAAAACTCATTTTGAAGATCCATCATCTTCATCAGAAAAAGAACCATTATGTCTTATAATTATTGGTGTTGCTGGTACTGGTAAGAGTTACCTTATCAATGCTATTCGAAAACTTTTACAAGGTAAATGTGCAGTTACTGCAACTACTGGTAAAGCCGCTTATAATATACAAGGTGTCACTGTACACTCTTTGTTGAAACTACCAATCGGATCTCGGGGTAGAAAAAATCTTACAGGTCAGAATTTATGTAGACTGCAAGAAAATCTTAACGAAATTGAATATATTGTTATTGATGAATACTCAATGCTTGGTCAAGTTGCTTTTGGCTGGATAGACAAGCGTTGCAAACAAGCAACTGGACATAATGACAAAGTTCTTGGAGGGAAATCTCTAATTTTAACTGGAGACCCAGGTCAGTTACCACCTGTAGCAGATAAGCCTCTTTATCATGCTAAACCATCAAGTGATGTTGGTGAACAAGGTTATCAAACGTATCAAATGTTTGATAAAGTAGTTAAACTTACTGTCAATCAGCGAGTACAAGGCATGAACTCTGAACAAGTTAACTTCAGAGATTTGTTGTTACGATTACGTAAAGGTGAATCAACAATTGAAGATTGGGAGTTACTTTTAACTCGCCAGCCATCGAGCATTCCAAACTTGGCAGAATTTGAAGATGCTATTCGGCTCTTCTACAGCAATGAACAAGTTGCTAATTACAACCATGAACAACTCACAAAACTTGAGCACCCAATTGCTCATATCAATGCTCGTCATTCTTCTCCATTGGCAAAGAAAATGTCTTCTGACGACATGTCTGGATTAGAACCTATAGTGTTTCTAGCCAAGAGTGCTAGAGTTATGTTAACCATGAATTTATGGTCAAGTGCTGGTCTCTGCAATGGAGCCACTGGAACAGTTGTTGATTTCATCTTTAAGAACAATCATCAACCACCAGACTTGCCTATTGCTGTGGTAGTACAATTTGAAGACTATAGAGGTCCTTCATTCAGTGACAACCACCCATCATGTGTACCAATATGTCCAATCACTGTCACCGCACAGACAGAACATGGTTTCCATGAGAGGCAACAACTACCTCTGAGACTTGCTTGGGCTTTAACAATACACAAGAGCCAAGGACTTACACTACCAAAAACTTGGATTGATATTGGGAAATCAGAGAGAACTGCTGGAGTCTCTTATGTTGCAATAAGTAGAGCAAAAACACTATCATCTTGTGTCATTGAACCCATGACTTATGAAAGATTGTCAAACCTAAAGTCATCAGCAAATTTGCAGTTCAGGCTTAAAGAAGAAAACAAGCTAGATCATTTAGCACAAGTTACAAACCGTGCATTTAACTTATCAAACCATTCAGGTTGAATAATGTGAAGGATTACAATTATGGGTCCTAGAAAGAGATGTACTGTGAAAATACAGTACATAATATTATACACTACAATTACCACTCAATCTGATCAATACATTTTCAATAAATAAACTCAGGCCTACTTCAATTACTTCTTATTACCATATCTATAATATTGTATGGAGATTTTGTGGCTGCCAGGCAAGGTGGAAAATAGGTAAGTTTTTATATTTTCTATAATTTTATATTACTACTCTCTCCTAAACTCCAACCATGCATTTGTTTTACTAAACTTATTCATTCTTTTTTTAATTATATTATATATGCTAATAAATGATTATATTCTTTATGTTATTCTAGATGTTAATCAGTACAGATGTGTGCAGGGTACAACTACACATGTACTTGGTAGCAACAAAAGTACAGTGATTATTCATTAAAATGAACAATTTGTCCCAAGTGAATTAAAGATTACTAACTGCAGCGAACAAAATATGTGCCATTGGATACATAATATGGATACACCATCTACACAACTTTGCAAGCAATTATTACCACATGGAATACGAACATCTGAATCAGATTTGTGGAGATAATTTTACAGTGGTGGCAATTAATTCTTGCACAAACACTGAACTGTTTCAAAATTCAAGAAATGATGTACATCAACAGTGAAATGTAAAGCCAATAATGACATTGTGATTGTCTGGTATGGCACCACAGGTACTTAATCTTTGGAACAAAATGCAAAAGTCAAACTTGTGTATTCCCAAACAACTATGGCTACCGTCTACAGAAATTATCAATCATGATGTATACCCGCAGTAACAAGACAATGTTTAAATAACTGAATTCCTAAAGAAGTTGACGAATATTAACAATAAACATTCTTACCATGTTCTCATTAAACCAAGTCTTCAGACTTGTATTACTATTAATTAATATCAAATTAGTGCCTATTTGTAGCACTATATCCGTGTGATTACAGCTATAAACTGCCATGGTGTGCTATGAAGGAATAATTTTTTCATCAATATTATCAAGCAACAAAGCATTGTCCATCCTATACAACTTGTCTTAATATTGTAAAGTCTTGCCAATTATTTTCAGTATACAGTACACATAAATTATGATTTGTAATTTAATTCTGGCCTGTTAAATAATTTATTCAAAAACCCAGAACAGTGTATTGTTGTAGAACTTCCCTTGTGATAGTAACTTCTACTATTTTAGTATAGTGTACATGGAGTAGCATTGTATACATGTTTGTTGTGGTTAGAATTATACTAATTTATGCAAACATTTTAAGTTAAATTAGTTAAATAAAACACGTTACTATTAGTTGGTTTATAAACATCTATAATAATAATAATATACAGACGGAATTTAAACAGTTGCATAAAAATGCAATTTAATAATATAAACATAACAGTTCCATAACAAAGTCAAAGTTGCCTGCACCAGAATATAGAATTTGAATAGCCTATAACATAATACTTGTCTATATAACAAACTAGGCTTACAATAGAAGCTAGAGTCTAAATGAACCAAGTTAATCCGAAATAATTTCTGATCCAACCTCAACGCCGGTTGTATCTTCTTCTTCTTCATCATCTTCGATATCTGTCATTTTGTTGTCTACATTATCGTACGTAATGTTAAATGACTTGCCAGATTCGAGAATAAAGAAGACAATTTCTTCTTCTGATATGGTATTAACATTTACGTGGCTTCCCAGATATTTACACAATTTCTTCACACACTGATTAAACATCGATAAACGTACTTTCTGTGACTTGAGATCTTTGTTTTGCACCAGAACACGTAAATACCACTGCGAGCTACAACTGTCAAGTTTTTGCATTAGCTTGCAGTTCTCACAATTTCCAATCTTTTCAGACTTGGCCTTTACTTTTTTTGAGCAAGAGACACACGACAGATTCTTTGAGGCACTATGTACACCAATAATTTCTCCACAAATTTTTGATGCACTTAAGTCGCCTATACCATGATCAACAACTGCTAATTTTCCCTCAAACATTGGCGTTTGCTCGTAGTGGAATTCTTCAGATTTTGCTGTATTCAGATATCTTTCTCCTTTGGAATACTTTAGGCGCAAGTTTTGTAGCTTGTAGGTCTTATTACTTTCCAGAGTGTTAACATGATTTTCCCAAAGAATAAGTTTTATTGAACCCATGGGGTCCGTTAAAAAAACCTCTTGTTTTCTTAGAGTTTTTCCATATTGTGTTGTTATTGACTTTACCGATGATATTTCAGCTACATTGGCTTTTAAGCAGACCAATTGCTCTGGAGCAATGTTCGACAGATTAGCGATATTAGTCCCCAATGAAACAGAGTCAAGTTCATCTGAATAGACGAAGTCTGTCGTAGCTGCTATTGGAGTAATATTGGTCTGTTTCATAATAATAACATCTTCTTTCCCATAACTGAATGAAGAGCGAAAATTTTGTACCCGAACAGGACTTTTACACTTTTGGATGTCCTGCATTTTATTATGCTTTTCCGGAGAAAAACATACTGCCCTCACTGTCTTTGTTTTGCTCTGGAGAGTACAGTTGAAATATCTTTTTTGTGTTGCTGACTCTTTCACCGGGGAAACACTGTGGATGAAGCAGTTTAAAGGATCTATAAAAAAATGTTAACGTTATCGCAAAACAACCTTGACAGAAACTTTATAATCTCGACAAATGTTTTAAAACACAAAAATACATGCAATTACATACCTTCCACTGTTTCTTTCTTGTCCATCCTCACCGTGAGATATATAGACTATTACTTAGAAACTGTACCGAGTAATGGCGACTATATACGAGCAAAAATTCGAGCAAACTGTCAAACCGCATGGTTTATGTTGGGGATCACTAAGCATGCGCAAAACCACCAAGTATGCCGCAGTCTTTTGCCACGGGCTCGCATAGCCACACCATTATACCATTTACCATTCATATAATTATTCTGAAATATGATATCAGTCTTTGCCAATTTTCTGCGCGGGCAGCATTTCACTTCTGATAAGAACTCCTAGTTATCAACCTTATTGGCGTTGTTAAGTACCAAAATTAACGGAATGAGGCACAGTATTACAAAGATATACACAAGACCAGAAACGACCCTCAGTTTCCATCGACACTTACCGCAGATTTTAGTGGATATACTACAGCACGGTAACGCGAAATTGAAATAAGAACCATGAAATGTCCCGGCTGTACAAAACAATGTTGGCAAAGGAAGCCACATCTTACATACGATGACAGAGTGGAAAAGATATGATTTTGTCCATGGCAACCAAACCACTATAACTTTTAGTATGCAAGTCACTAGAAAGGTCAGGTCGCAGATGGCCAAATGCAGAACAAGATAGTAATAGTTGCTGTTGAGTAGACGACTTTGTTTTAAGATGGAGACAACGACCAGAATGTTTCCAAATAGTCCAAATACTAGAACCAAAACCAAAGACATAGTAACTGCGACGGACACAGTCAGATAATCACGGTTTTTTCCCGTTGTGTTGGTCATCGTAGCGTTTAAGGACCTAGGTTCTTCGTCGTAAATGTGCATTGACATGGAATAGTAATATAGCCTGAGTGGTTTAATTATAGTCACTCCTTTGACGGAACAAAGATGCGATCGAATTGCTTCACTTTATATCAGGTGTTATAATGAGTAAGGTGTTACCCAGTATGTCTACTATAGAAAGCTGTTAAAACAATATATGTATGAATCTGCATGAACTTTCCGTAAAAAGTAAATATAGATGGCACTTAATATTAGCCAATTTCCTTTAATTAACTACTATAGATATTCTATTTAACAAATTGACCAATCACTGGACACTGCATATGTAACTAATTTAGCTCTAATATTCCTTTTCGCCGCAACTAAATAGAATGGACATTTCAAACAAATGATGCCGGGACTCTCTTCATCACTTCATGTTGGTGTTCGTTTTTTTTCTATAGACAAATTAGTAAATTAACGTTTCTTTTTTCTCTCTCTAGCTATATTCAATTATATTTACTAGCCATCCAGTGCACTGCATGTTAATGTTCAGGCAACGATCGTTTCTTATGAGAAAACTTATATTTGAAAATTCTTTACAAATAAAATGTGGAAACTGCCAATTTATTTCCCAATAACAAAGTTAACTCATTTGTACAGCTTCGTTTAATTAAATCTATTCTGGCGCTAATTTTTAATTAGTTGTCAAGGGAAAGTCGATCGCGATGGTTTAGTGGGGATGGCTTTAAGCTGGCCGTTTTACAGCTAGGTTTTACTGAAATCGCTGACAAAACATTTACGTTATAGACCTTATTCATAAATGGCCGACGATTTAAAATCCTTTTATGTGTATATATAAATTAGCCCCTCTGACCTCGTTTTAGAGTAAAGATTCGTGTGAATTTCGCACATGAAAACGAGTTCAGATGGGCCAATCAGTTATGTACTGTATAATAAACGAGCAGGAGTGTTTTATCAGATATAAAGACACGAGGCGAAGCCGAGTGTTTTTATATCGGATAAAACACAAACTGCGAGTTTATTATACGGCTTCAAAAACGAACTACTTGGTAACTTGATTAGTGCATGGAGTTTGTTTGAAAAATAGCCTTGTCTAAGCCGAGAAAATCAAAGCTAAAGTTTATGTAAATCAGGAGAAATCTTTATCATATATAAAGATACGATACGGTCATGATTTTCTTTTGTGTTTTCCTCATGAATTATTACTGAGTTTTTGAAATGCACATAAAAGAATATTAATCCCACGACCATTTATGAATATGCATGGTCTATAGACCTCGCCACTTTCATGCTCGCGCACTTTTAATTTCTGAACGCCGACCAAAAATGCACTAAATATAAGCAAGAACAAGCTTTTTTGATCGGGAAAATTACCAGCTCTCACCTAGGGATTTTTGACTTGAAAAAAATCTAGGACAGTACAGGCTAAGTTCTTTTATGCGCATCTATACTAGCTGGCTTTGTGCCGGCTTCGTACATTACGAAGCAAAGATTATTTAGAAAATAATGACATGCATACAATGATACAAACAAGACGAGAAAAGCTACTATGTATTTTTTAGATATTTTATTATTGTAGCTGCAAAACGTTTGCCCTTGAATTATGAGTCAGGACGTCTTCAGAGTTAAATGTTGTTATACCATAATTGCATATCACAAACACACTAATTTTAATAGCGCTCCGTCGTGATGACGTCACTATTTAGGTTTGTCCGTTTTTACCCATAATTCGTGCAGTCCGAACAATAGATTTGCAACCATTTGAAAGTCAATTTAGGTTATAAATAGCAGCTCGACGGTACGCTATTTTATTATAATGCACTAAGGATACTAGGACTTACTGGTTGTAAAACAAGCATATGATGCTGATTGTAAGATAACTTTAGAAAGGCCTGCAAGCAACTAAATACTTTGAGCTGAGTGCTTTTAAGAGAACAGTGAGCAAATCGGAGACTGAAATTTCAACATGAATTTAGGACATCTGATTAAAATTCGTCAACTTTCGCAGGGGAATCATGTTGAACATTCTGCGGGGGACGCTGGCTATGTCATGCAGTCCAGGCAGACATTACTCATTTGATGGAACCATTTCTTGAGTCTGGTTCACAGAGCTGAAACTTAGTCTGAGGACTTGAGCCGAAACCTCCACCTATCTTATGTTAACATAAGAAACCAAGATAAAACATGGGTAGGGATAACTCAGTTTGAGCAGTAAAGTAACCCTCAGGCTACAGTAGAGTTATCCCAACCTCCACGTGAATGCTTCTATCCAAGTTATCTTGGGAAAAGAGGCAGTATAAACTTTGCAGACATAGTGTGTGTATACCGTTATGTTTGCTTATGTAGTTCAATTGTTTTTTTGTTACTTCGAGGGACAGGGGTGACTCGCTTAGGCTATAAATAACTGTAAAATTTATTCAAAAAGCTCTGCTCACGGAAGTGATTTTCAAGAAGGTCCTGCAAATATACATAAATTTATACGGTAACAACAAATATAGTAAAATTAAAATAAAAGTAAAATACAGTAAAATAAAATAATTAAAGTTGAAATACAAATATTTAGATAAAAAGTTTTAGTATAGTTTTCAAGTACTGTAAATTAAAGAACTGTTTTAGTTCAGTATAGTGAATGAGTTCCAGTCTGACACTGAGTGATACATTACATAAATTGTTGTTTGCTCCAGTTCTTGCGGTAGTTTAATTCCTTTAGGGGATTTTAGATGTAAAAATGCATGGCCAAATTTATCCTGATCTCCCGAGTTAACGATACTTTGATCGTGATTTAAAATGCGATTTTTAATCGCAAATAATAGCACGGTGACAATCTCTTACCGCCATACCGGCAGTTTACGGCCCTCGAGCACCCGGTGCATGTTTCACAAAGTGCATATCTTATATGCAGGCTACGCACACTACAACTAATGTTACTATGGCTATTACAAATAAGTATATATATATATATACAAGCATACTTGACGTCGAGTTGAATTGTTTTTCAATTTCAATCAGTCGATTCTTCCTGCTTCGCTAATTTAACAGTATTTTTCAATTAAGTCGCCTCTCTCAACAGAAGGGTGAAGTAGTGCAGCTGCTAAAGTTCCGTAATTTGCTTTTGAAACTTTGGTGTGTTGCCACTTGGTTAACATCTCGTAGTTTTTATCGTACGCTTTTTTGTTGTCTTCGTCGATTATATCCAGGCTACTGTCAGGCAAGTGAAGAGCTCGACCAAGCGGTCTCCAAACCTTTGTAATATCCACAGCAATGTTCGCGATATCATCGCGTGAAACAGCCAACAGTGGATCCTTACGTCCTAGCAAATATCACATTAGATAAAATAAGACACTGTTATATACGATGTTTTAATGTAAAACTGAAGAGCTCCAAACTTATTGCTGCCAAAAGTTGCTCCGCAGAAGAATGATTTTCACCTTTTCCAGGTCGTGGGGGCGCAAAGTGCCGAGGCTTTATCATATAATAAGAATATGCCCTAGGCCTAGAATAATCTGAACACGTCCTCGTTCTTTATACAATGCTAGCTACTTAGAGCATTTTCACGTCTTCAGGACGACGTCAACTCACCAAAAGATGAGAACTGTTGCTTGAGATTGACTTAGTCAAAGTAGCAAAATCTTACAGGCCTTACGAGTTAAATATTAAATATTAAATGCAAGAAAATTCAATTTCGGTTTGCACGGTGACAAATTGTGATAACACCACGTTTATTATTTGTCGCTAAGCTGTCGACCTAACGACCCAGGTCTTCATCAGAGCAAAATTTCTAGTATTAAGAGTATGTTAGTTAAATGGCAGGGTTATATTTAAAAAAATGCCCATGCAAGGGTAATTTATCTTATTTTTATGTCGTAAATATTTTACGACAATATACCAATATATATATATATATATATATATTTATATATATATATATATATTGTGCTCAAAAGGAATCAGAGGCGTAGGAAGCGGGGGGGGGGGCTGGAGCCCCCCCCAATTTTAAATGGGGGCTGAGCCCCCCCCCCCCCGAGATTTCACAAATGGGTGTAGCGTGATTGCTTGAATAGCCTGAAGTGTTAGCCATCCTGCCACGCGACATGCGGGCTCTGGGGATGAGAATGGTTAGATTGGTTCCCAGATTGGTTTAATCATTTCTCCGTTTTTATGTTAAAATTTGAACTATGCTTGCTGTAGAATTAGATGAGAAAGTTTCCTCAAATTGCTGCAAATTGTGTTTCCGACGTTCTAGATTTCAAAATTTTCCGGGAGGCACCCCCGAACCCCGCTAAAAATGCAGTCACTGATTATCTGCATGTCGACTTCAGCCCCCCCAACTTTGAATCCGTTCCTACGCCTCTGAAAGGAATTATTAAAGAACGTGTAGATCATATTTTTTAACTTCAATTGGTAGATTGTCTACAATTGAAAGAACGTTGAATTGTATATAAAAAATACTAATGAACATGAGGTAATACGCGGGCAACATTTTTCTTCAACTTTCAGTTGAAAAGCGTTGTTGCACGTATTATCACCCGCCTTAAACATTGTCACGCAACAATAATTTTGTTGTAATTTTGTTGCTACTACTTACTGCAACATGCTGTTTCAACTTGCAACAAAATCATTGTTGCGTGACAATATGTTTGAGGTGGGTAAGGTATACGTGCAACAACGCTATTCAACGTGCAACGCAACAATGTTTCAGCGATTTGTTGCTCGTATTACGTTATATATCATAACGAGGAGTAGTGTTTCATCAGGATTTCCAAACACCGAGACTTTTGTTGAAAACCGAGGCGAAGCCGAAGTTTTTGAACTAATTTCGAGGTGTTTGGAATCCTGATCAAACACTCTTCCGAGTGTATGATATAGCTTCTCAAAAAATCAGTATTTTAAGAGAAAATCGAGGCGAAAGTTGGCTTAATTTATGTAATTTCTTCCTCCGATATCAAAACCTCCGTGTCGGTACTGATTTCCTTTGTTTTCGGTTCATGAATTATTAATGAGTTTGAGAATTCACCTTAAAGAACATATTTATATAAAACTGTCATCCTAATTAGCCATTGAACGTGAAAGCAAAAACAGTCAATATAAATGGATCGTTTTTGTTAAAAACACTCCGGCATGCACTGCGTTTTATTACTCGCATGTGTTTTATTAAGTCCAAAAACTTAAAAACTTAAAAGGCGAAAAAAGACTGCTGTTTGTGTTTTCAATATTACATCCGTAGCTAGCCTTACCCTTCTGTGCTATATCACAACCACTTTCTACTTGACCAGGAACACCGGGCGAAAATATGGACCGTGGTTTCGTAGCTGCAATAAAAAATAGGTATTTTTTATCAATCATACAAAGTGCTTTTTGTTAAACATAGCTATAGAATAATTAACTCGACATTTTTGAAAAGATAATGCATGCACTGCTGCAGTTCTCAGTAAACAACTTATCACGAAGTGTTTAATACATGCGTATATAATTCTTTTGAATTGCTTAGACTTCTCGCATTTATCTGTAAACGTTCATGATATAGACACTGACTAATGGACCTACTTAGCAATCACATCATGTTAAATTGACAATGCAATGTGGTCTAGTTAAGGCAAACACCTCGATCAAAAGCTGACTGTGTAGTAATGAGACACAATGCGTTAACGTTGTCTTGATAAACACTTTCATATAGCAACAATAACTAAATGTTATGTCAATGTTCTTCCAGCTATTTTACTCAGAAAAATTTCCAAAAAAGTTGCAAAGCGGGACTCAAACACAACCTTCTGATCACCTTTTAATGGAGTTTTACATCCAAGCTTGCATATCAGTAAATAAATATGATAATTTCATGACGAACGTACCCTATACACCAGAGCATATTGCTTTTATGTATCAATACCGCAACGATCACATTTATGCACTGTCAACACGAACGTATTGGGGGAGGGGGGGGGGGTGTCAAATGACTGGTGCATTACTTTTTTAAATACACCAACCTCGTTCCCAGAGCCCATGTTCCCCACCCGGGAAACGAGAGACTCTGGGATAATCCGTTTCACGTTGATATTTCATTGGCTGATGAACATGATTACTCTTCATCCGGATAGCAAGAATCCTGTGATGGCGTGAACGGATTATCCCAGAGCCTCTCGTTTCCCGCCCGCTGGGTAAGGGGAACGTGGGCTCTTGGAACGAGATTGTAAATACACTTGTTACCCTGGATAGACCACAATGCCTTGCAATTTCAAGATGGCGTCGCCGTTGGTGTTATTGATGTTAACAAATTCATTGAATGTAAGTCGAAAACAACAATTTGTAAAATTATTGTATTCTTATTCTTCAGATACTTGAATTCTTTAGAATTAGCCTAAATCGATTCGTACATGGTATGTACTGCAAATATGAGCGGCTAAGCTGTATGCGGGCATGAGCACAGGGCCAAAAATATTATTCCTTCATGTATAATTGTTCGTATTTATCAACAATCTTTAATTATAAGCTGTTTAAAATGCAAAAATCGATCGGAAAGTTTACGTAAATCAGGACCACTTATATAGAGATCGGTGATCAGGACGAATTTGTATCCGATTTACAACACCGTCTTCTTTTGAATTTTCTTCGTGAATTATTATTTTCTTCATGAATTGAATAATATCCGATATTTAGTGTACTGTATTTTCAGCACTCTTCCCATATACATTAGATCACTTTCATAATCCACCACTTTAAATAATTATTGCTTTTATCAGTTTATGTGTAACTAATTATATATAAACGAGTCTTTCTAGCCTCGTCGTGAAGCAATTAGATTCTTCAGTGAATTGCACGCACACAAGAGACGTGAGAAAAGCTTATTAAGATGCACATTAAACTATATTCAAATTAGTCCATTATACAAAGTGGTCTATATTGCCTCTAAAATGTCGACATATATGCAAATTACATTTACTTACATTTCCCCGTCTCAAGATGGTTCAATATCTCAGAAATAAGAACACCTTTATTATAGTTAAATGGTAGCACCTCAACTCCTCTGCAGTGAAGTGCAATTAGCACATAAACTGATTTAGCAACAACAAACACAGGTGAGCCTGAAGATCCGCCCAACGTATCGGCAAAGTACTCTAGAAAAGGCGGGTCAATACGTTTTATTTGATCTGTACTAAAATGCTTCTCCGATCCACCCGGATGTTGAATTATATATACGATTGTATTCTCCGTGATTTTTGGAAGGTTCTGTGAATCTGCCGAGATTGGTTGGATGCCCAAAGAACTCATTTCGTTTTCGTCCACACGAATTAATGCATAGTCAAGATCCTGAAAAATAGAAAAAGGGGTTGCCGTGAACTCCTGTGATTTCTATAAATCTATTCTCGAAGACGAAAGGCTTTTTATTAAGCAGAGCAGCACTTCAGTTCACTTGCCTCTTCATGTTAACTTGGAAAGAAAATTCCAAGATGACTGCTTATGGTTTTCGTAAATTTCAGTTATATTATATACAAGGTAATTGACCGAAGAAGAAATCATTTTTGCTTTATTTCTTTAAACTGAATGACCTACAATATATAAATATGTTTGGTACTGAAAATGTAAGTACCCGTTTTAGTTGATCAGTTGAATTTTTTATCAACGTTATTTTAAAAAATCCTCAAAAATGTGCTCTGTCAGGGAATAAGAAGCTGGTGACGTAATTAAAAAGTATTCTAAAGCACATTATAAAATAAGGTGCCCTCTACGCACGCTCTGATTGGCTGGGCTCCGTGCATTTATAAGAGACAATAGATCATGAATGACGTGGAATGGCGTCAGCTGGCCGGAAAAGCCCGCCAAATTCCTAAACTACCTCACTTTTAGTTTGATTTTTCCTCTTCTTATTTTATAAAACAAATAAAACATATCGCTCCTGTGCATATGTACTCTTATAAAGGTACATTTGACGTGATTTGAACACGAAAGAAGTGTAAAGGCACTCGGCTATCGCCTTGTGCCTCTACTCAACTTCTTTCGTGTGACGTCAAACGTGCCTTTATAAGAGTACATATGCACGGAGCTTTATGTTTTATTTGTTAATTGAAAACGAATTTTGCGTCAATGACATTGAGTAAAAATTACGGATTCTGTATTTAATAATATACATGAAAAAAAATTCTCAATTTTGATTGGCTAAGAGCAGTGCAGTTTTAAGGAAATACAGTACGGAAAAAGGAAACAAAAAGAGCCAACCACGTTGTACAAAACACCGCTGCCAAACGTTTGCGCATGCGTGAATTCGCTAGAGTAAACATTGCAAGGGAAGTGGGAATTAGCCGTGGCGACAACAACCAGATAGCGAAGACTAAGTAAGACTCGACTATTCATTTGTGTTTTAAAAAAAGGATAAAGAAAATTACGAAGGGGTAATTTCAGAATATGTTACAAAATTGACAAAGAAGCCATGAACAAATTGCCTACCTTATCTTTTTCGTAGTATGCCTTATATAATTTTAACTTTTGTGTCGGACTCTCGGACCAGTACAAATATTAAATCAGTGTTTTCGCACTCTTTTTGGAAGTGCGAGCTTGGACGTCGCGCATGCGTTAAACGTTTGGCAGCGGTGTCGTATGTTCTACAACGGATTTTGACGGATGGCATTTTCCAACCTCGTGCTCAGGCTCTTATTTTGCATATAATAAACAAATATGGCGGCCAAGATTTGAAACGGAGAAGAACAATTCGTTTTCAGTTCAATGCATATACATGCATTGATTTCGTCTACAGTTGATCTTTAAATTGCGTTTTAGACCCCATATATACACTTTAAAATGTGTACATTTTACTATACTAGTTGCACACACAAAAAAGCCGAAAACGGTGGCAAAAACAAAATTATTTGAAAACGCACTCTACGGTTGTACAGCAAAACAATTCAAAAACAGATAAAAGGCGTGGACCAAGCGTTTTTGCTCACCTTGTCTGATGCAAATAACTTAAAAGGTGCAAGAGGTACTTCAAATGATTTTTGATCTCCTCCTCCTTCATGATTAAATACAGCTACCATGCTACTTTCGTTTTCCTGTTTCATTTGAAGCACATGAAAGTTGGTCATGATACAGTGGACATCTGACGTTTTTCCTTTTTTCCTCTTCTTTTTAGAGTGGAGTGTCAGCTTCACATAGAATCCAGAAGCTTTCCAGTCTTTTCTAAATAAAACAATATAACTACATATTGGACAGCAATCTTTGGACAGAAGTAATATTGGGCATTTCACTCGATTAATATATACAGAACTCGCGATCAAGCTCTCGGCAACGGCTCCCTGGCTCAGTGGTCAGAGCATTGCACGGTCGTGGGTTCAATTCCTGCCGGAAGGCCTGTGTAGTTGCATTTTTCGCAACTGGTCCCGGTTTGGTCTTAAAATGTATATATTCTATACTCTAAAATCTTTGGACAGGTTGTATAAGGTACATTTTTACTTGTCAATCGCACATTTATTTGTTCGGTAGCTACACATCGGTACACATCCATTAAGTCTCGAATTCTCTGTTATTAGGCTCAACCTACGGTCGATCGCCCGACGCCCGGCCTCATTGAATTCTCGACTTAAATACTTTGCCATGTCGAGCGAGGAGCCGAAGATGAATCCAATAAGTTTGATTTTTCCTCTACTTATTTTATAAAACAAATAAAACATACCGCTCCTGTGCATTAACTCTACTCAACTTCTTTTGTGTTCGTCAAACGTGGCTTTATAAATGACGTCAAACGTGGCTTTATAAGAGTACACATGCACGGAGTTTTATGTTTTATCTGTTAATAACCTAAATTCGACACATGATTTATAATTCGACGTTTGAAATCAAACAAACCATACCCGTACAAACGTAGTATACTATCGCAAATCCAAGAAGCTAGAAAAAAGTGAGTTATTGCCTTGCTGTCAAGACACTTACAAAATCGCAAACGCAACTATAGTACCGCATCACGATAAGCTAGGGATCGAGCATTTCGAACAGAACCTTCTCCAGAAGGGCTCTTGGGCGGCGCGGACAAGCTTTAACAATAAGTAATTTGAAACGGCGATGTTTAGTTAGCTGTTAAGAGAAACACGATGTTTTCTTCTTCAAGTGAGTAACAAAAATTATAAAACACAAAGAAGACCTTCAATCAGATACTGCTCGCATGCTAACTTCCAGAGGCTCTCTGTGTTCAGTCAACAAAGTGTGTTGTTAAACCTTGGCGCTGGTTGTCCGTTTGTCGTTAGTGATTGTATAAGCTTTCGCTTAATTAATGCGTTGCTTTCGACTAGTTCGACAGTTTTCCTCCGAAGAAAGTCCAATACCTTTAGCAAGTAACGCTAATTTATTGCCACCCAACTAATTCATACTAATTGTTTTCGTCCGCCACAAAAAATTCTGGACGGTACAAACTTTAGGAATATGACGTATATATGTACTATAGTTTGCCTTGCTTTGAAGAAGCCCTGCAGTTAACCAGGACGAAAGCTTAGCAAAATAAAACCTATTTTCACATGGTTGTACCGTAAATTGATTTTAATAAGCTTTAATTAACAAACCAAGAGGCATAGCTGGCAGAATTCAACTTCACCATCCAGGAAAATATCGACCACACATGTAGCCTACTGTATAGCTAGTTACCATGCAGGGAGCTTGCATAAAAAACAAAGACACGCTCTAGCAAATACTTCCATTAGGAGAAGCCTATACCGCTGACAAAACGGCAGACAACATGCATGCAGGAGACAAAGTCCTGATCACCTTCAACGTAGTCGCCAAGAGCCAGCTGGAGAGAACAAAACTGTCACCTTCTGGAGTAAATCCGAGCAGCAGCTTTATAAAAAGACAAACAAATTGGATGATATGCTGTTCCGAGATTGCGAAAGGTACGGTACATCCGATGATCCATCTTTCTGTAGTGTGTCTGCCACGAAAGCTTACGTGAGAAGTTCTAAATCTCCTGCACGACCCACTAATGAGTCAAATATCCAGTTAATGTTGGACCGGCTAGAAGCGTTGGTGTTCAGAACTACTTAATCAACTACTATATACTGTACTGTAGTAGTTCAGGGATGTGAGAAATGTGGATGCACAACGAATGCTGTCACAACCATGCATGAAGCGCCATTTAGAAGCACTGATCTCTGTGCCAAGAGCACCATCTAAAGAGTTGCCGTAATAGTCGCTGGAGCAACCGAATTATTCCGGTGGTGAACGATTATTTCACTAATAATATACATGAAAAAATTTCTCAAGTTTGATTGGCTAAGAGGGGTGCAGTTTTAAGGAAAATACAGTGCAGAGAAAAGAAAATACAGTGCAAATTTTTGAAGCGAATAAGGCCTGTGCTAACCGTTGCACAATAGATGAATTTAATTCAGACAAATCTAATTGTTTGAATTTTATTCGACGAAACTGTGACATATAACTCAATTAAATTCGACACACAAATTAGAGTCGTCTCGGCAATTAAATTCGACTGAAATTTGACGTTTAACTCAACGTCGCATTTATGTCACATTACCGATGAAGTTAATTTATTAAGGTAACAGTGTGGAGGAGGCTATGTTAGACATTGTTGCCATGAAAGTATTTATAAAGAAAAAATTATCTCATTGTGTCTCAAAACCACACAATCACCTTTAATTAAGCTTATTACCCTAAATAGACCACAATGCATTGTGAAATCAAGATGGTGCTGCCATTCGTGTGAAGGCCAATTATGCAAAAATGTTTGCATAAAACAAAGATAATGAGTGTAATCCAGAGAATTTTCTGGTCAGAATTTTCATCCAAATCTCAATGAAATTCAACCAAAATTTAATTGGATGGTCCTTGATCTATTTTTTCCACAAATTTAATTCAATCTTTGAAGTAAGTATTTTGTGAGATCCCTGGCAACAGACAGACAGACAGACAGACAGACAGACAGACAGACAGACAGACAGACAGACAGACAGACAGACAGACAGACAGACAGACAGACAGACAGACAGACAGACAGACAGACAGACAGACAGACAGACAGACAGACAGACAGACAGACAGACAGAGGTGAAAACATAGCCTCCTGACAGATTCAGTATAAATGATCAATGTTATGAATGTGGCATAATCTTGTCATATAGTGACAAATACTAGAGTTCCTTTTTACTTTAGTTTGTGCTTGGTGACAGTTTGTGGTCTCTTGTTATTATAACTGTCCCTATAAGGGCTATATCAAAATAGGTTAAAACCTTGGCTAATAACTGATCACTACATGTACATGTAATTGCAGCTAAGATTAGTAGCCAAATGCCTGAGTGATTAGTATGGTTATAGTGTAATAAAAGTAGTAAGGGCCTTCGCTCGAAACGTTAGACCACTCACGTTCTCTGTTTCGGCAGTATTAACCTACTATACCATATTTCGAGTACGGTTATAGTGCTTTTGGTCTCCATTGTCCAGTTGAGTTAGTTTCCTCAACGCGGAGGGGGGGGGGGGGGGAGCAGTGTTCAAAAGGGATTGTAACTCCCTCAACCCCCTCAGCCTCAAACAGTATGCTAAGAAACACCACTGCCAAACATTTTGTGCATGTGCAAACGTCCAAGCTTGACCTCAGAAAAAGAGTGGGAAAACACTGAAATATTTGGATTGGTTCGAGAGTCCGACATAATTTCCTTTACCCTTTTTTAAAACACAAATGAATACCAATTTCTTGCAGTTTACTCCAGTGAATTCACACATGCGCAAACGTTTAGCAGCAGTGTTATGCTAAGATGAATTAAATAATAAGAGAAAGTCTTGCACAATGTTGGTCCCAAGAAGTGCACCTCTCAGAAACAACAATGTTTGACACTTTCTAAGAAAACTTTACAGTAGTGGAGCACATCACAGTATCACACCTGTCCACTACTGTATGGTAGGAAAGAGGATTTAAATAATCAGTTGTTTCCCAGTCACATCCCCAGGTGTGTTATGTACACTTTTAAATCGAATGGTAACATAATCTAACTGTTCTCTCTCTAAACGGATCCTATATGCCCTAATTTAAGGTTAAATAAGAACTGAACGGTGAAGTCGAAGTTATTTTTAAAATATATGGATAGAAAGACTGGCGTCGGAATCGTCTCTGTCGCTAATCGTAGTACTATTTAAATTGGCTCAAAACGTGTGGATGGACTAGTTTAGTTACAGCATCAGCGCCATGCAGATTTACCAGGATTGGCGATGACTGTATCAAATCATATTTTGTATAAATATTTACCGAACAGGCCAGGTAATAATAAGTATAAGGCCCTGGATCACCAGGTTTCAACAAGCAAACAGCGCTTTTCACTCGGTCAAATTCTCGCGTGGCAATCAGATGTCCAGTTACCGTCACTTCGTTGACTTCCACACCCTGAGCCATATCAAAATTCGGAAGTCTGCCAGACACTTGCCACTTGATCACTGTTCATAGCCTAGTTTCTAGGCCTTTCGTTTCCGCAATGTGCTTGGCCGCGTAGTCGGTTTGGATCACTTCCGAAACGTGTCAACCGAGGAAGGCCTAGAAACTAGGCTACACTGTTCACTGTAACTTGATGCTGGCTCTAGTTGCTCCAAAATCACATATACGAAAAGGTGATTCTATTTAAAGTAGAGACGAATTTAGATGGAGTAGATTCACCACTCACAAGAAGCAAATAAACTAAAACAACATAAAACGAAAATTGTCATTTTGTAACTTGTAATCAAGCGAAAAACAAACAAAAGAGTCACAAAATGACGATTTTTGGCTTCGGCTGAATATTTTTTTCCATGAGAGAAGTTTGCAGGGGGCTTTTTATATACAAACTGAAAGTATTATGATTGGAGCTAAATCATTTAAAAAAACGAAATTTCACTACTTTTAGGCAAAACGATACAATAAGATACTTTTTAATTCTTCGAAATGACATTTTTAAGTTGTAACAATTTTGCTTTGAAGTTTAAACTGTGCCCAACTGGCCGCCATCTTTAAAATAATCTCCTTATCGTGTATCCTTTTTTAATAAAACGAACACGAACGAACGACTTATGGCGGTGAATGGTCGAGGTTTGAATATGTAGTGATTGTTTGTTTGGCTGTTTCTTTTCCAAATAATGACTTTGTTTACCAGTGATGGATTACAACCGAAGAAGTGTACTTCTGTTTTGTTTGGGGGCTATTGGCGGGGCAGGTACTATCTTTACCGTCGTATACTTTCGAAAATTACTGAGAAAGACCTGCACGAAAGTATCCATGGAGCAGTTGACCAACGCCATCAGCCTCTCGACTTTAAGAAAGCTTTCACAAGTGCCTAATGTTAGCATAAGACTCTGCGCTTTCGATATTCTAACTACTCGTGCTTTAAGACCTCAATGTTTACAGTTTATCATTCAATATTGTTATACCGATAATGAAGAGAATGTATTAAAAGCATGCACTATTCTAGAGGGGTTCACCAAGAACCCGAAATTTAGAGAGAAGATTATTCATTTTGGTGGACTAGAAGCTCTTTCTCATGCCATCTATCGTTCCTGGGTAAAAAAGAATGATATTTTTACGGAAGAAGATGGCAGAATTCAGCGTCTTGCTTGTATGGCTATTTTTGATTTGATATCAGTTCAATCAGGAGATGGTGAACAAACAGATATTAACTTCGGTCCTAAAATTCGTTTGGTCGATAAGAACCCATCTTTTATTCCCACCATTTTGGGTATCATGAAAGAGACTGAAGATAGGGAACTTGAAAAATGGGGTTTGTATTTAATCCATCAGATTGCAATATGGGAGTGCACTCGTGAAAAGCTCAAGGATCACTGGGAAGTTGTCGAGGTTATATCAAAACTGATAATGAAAAACCAAGGTGAATCAGTTCATTTGAGACTTGCTTTTCAGGTGCTGGTTACTCTAGTTAATGTCTTAATGGCTAATGATGAAGAAAATGTCCTACAGGAAATCAGGAAATTTGGTGGTATTCGACCAGCTATAGCTTGTTTCAAATCAGGTAATGGTATTTACCATTTAGGCCAATTAAAAAATATTTCTGTTTTTCATCACTTTTTTAGAGAAAAAATGTGTTGGGTGGGTGGATTTTTTTTAAAATTTTTTTTGTTAGTAGCCTATTTCACTTTTAGAAAATGGATTAATGGCTGTTTTCCATTTAGTACACTTCAATCACCCAAACAACATACACTGTCAAGAGCTATTGCACATTGGAATTTCAAAAAAAATCAAAGCCTGGTACGCTCTTGTCCAGTTTGTTTTGCAGTCATATCAAATTTACATAAACATCTGGGTTACACGTACATAAAAAATGAAGGGCATGTTTGGCTGGAAAAACATGATTTACCACTCTTTCCTAACATGGCCACCAATGTTCAGTTTCTGACTTTCTTCTGACATTACCAATGATACAAAAAAGAAGAAATTCAGGGTGGTCAAATTTTCAGGGGTGGGTGGTGATGAAAAACAGAACTATTTTTTAACTGGCGTTAGTGTATACATATTTATTCAGTACATCATGTGGAAGAGGGTTGTTATCATTGTCATTATGGCAAAACTTATTAAAACATTAAAAGCCCATTTAATGATTACTGTAGATTCTATTTTTCCATTCATTTGTACTGTACTGTAATGGATGTATTGCAGAGATGATGTCACAGTGTATGAACAAAAAGTATCTAAGGTGCTGTTTACATGAATCTGGATTGAACTCATTCGACTTCTGGTCAGATCCCTTTATCTGTTTACATGAATCCAAATTGAATGAGATTTAGCTCATTCTGGATTGAGTTCAATCCGCTTCTCATTCCAGATTGAAATCTCATTCTGGATTGGAATTTTGTTCCAGAATCTTGTAAAGGTGGTGTGAGATATCATTCTGGAATGAAGAATTTGACTGAGAGGACTAGAATGAACAATGCATGCGTGATTTCTAACATTTATAGATATTTTCAGATTTCCAGTGGATTTCAATCCAGGAACCCAATTCTCATGTAAACATGGGTTGACTTCACATTTGAATCCAGGTTGAAACTCAATCTGGATTCATGTAAATGGCCCCTGAAGCTATGCACTGTGGCCAGTTCTGTGCATATTATGGAATCTATTGGTATTTCCGTATTTGTTTAAATTTATACAACACGTTCTGAAAATCAAATTTCTAAAATTTGGGCTTAATATTAATGGTCAAATGGTCAAGGATTTTGAAGAAAGGATAGATTAATTAATTGTCAAATTATTTCCACATTAACATGAAATTAATATTTTTTAATTTTTATATTATAATTATCATGAACAATGAAAGGGATTGTTGGTTGGTTTTTCCAGCTTTGTGGCATCATTCATGCACTGTGCATCAATCAAATTAAATGTAATTGTCTCACAGACACAGCCTAGCACAGCCTAGCATAGTCTACATTTCATTCTGATGAAAGGCTCGGCTCAAAACGTCAGTTTGCCATTAATATCAAAAACCTCAGCAATTCACCACATTTTCACTTTGCTCTGGCATAGTCTCTTTGGCATAGTGTCTTTGGCAGGGTAGTGTACTCTGTCGGTGCTCGCAGTCTGTCTTGGCAGCGTAGTGTAGTCAATTCATTTTTTTAGTATCACTAGTGGAGATAATTTTCATTTTTTTCAGCTGTGGTAGTGTAATCTGTCTGGCAAGGTTGCGTATAATCTGTGTGGCAGAGTAGCTGTCTGTCTGGCAGCGTAGCGTGGTCAGTCTGGTAGCGTAGCGTAATCTGTCTGGCCGGGTTGCGTATAATCTGTCTGACAGAGTATCGTAATCTGTCTGACAGGGTTGTATAGTGTGTCTGGTAGCGTAGTGTAATCTGTCTGACAGGGTTGTGTAATCTTTCTGCTTGGCAGGGTTGCGTATAATCTGTCTGACAGGGTAGTGTGTCTTGTAGCGTAGTGTAATCTGTCTGACAGGCTAGCGTAATCTGTCTGGCAGGGTTGTGTATGATCTATCTGGCGGGGTAGTGTAGTGTGTTTGGTAGCGTAGTGTAATCTGTCTGACAGGGTTGTGTAATCTTTCTGCCTGGCAGGGTTGCGTATAATCTGTCTGACAGGGTAGTGTGTCTTGTAGCGTAGTGTAATCTGTCTGACAGGCTAGCGTAATCTGTCTGGCAGGGTTGCATAATCTGCCTGGCAGGGTTGTGTAATCTGTCTGACAGAGTAGCGTAATCTGTCTGGCTGGGTTGTGTAATCTGTCTGGCTGGGTAGCGTAATCTGTCTGGCTGGGTAGCGTAATCTGGCTGGCTGGGTAGCGTAATCTGTCTGGCTGGGTAGCGTAATCTGTCTGGCTGGGTAGCGTAATCTGTCTGGCTGGGTTGCGTAATCTGTCTGACCAGGGTAGCGTAATCTGTCTGGCTGGGTTGTGTAATCTGTCTGGCTGGGTTGTGTAATCTGTCTGGCTGGGTAGCGTAATCTGTCTGGCTGGGTAGCGTAATCTGTCTGGCAGGGTTGTGTAATCTGTCTGGCTGGGTAGCGTAATCTGTCTGGCTGGGTAGCGTAGTCTGTCTGACTGGGTAGCGTAATCTGTCTGGCAGGGTAGCGTAATCTGTCTGACAGGGTAACGTAATCTGTCTGGCAGGGTTGCGTAATCTGTCTGACCAGGGTAGCGTAATCTGTCTGGCAGGGTTGCGTATGATCTATCTGGCAGGGTAGTGTAGTGTGTCTGGTAGCGTAGTGTAATCTGTCTGACAGGCTAGCGTAATCTGTCTGACTGGGCAGCGTAATCTGTCTGACAGGGTTGCGTAATCTGTCTGACAGGGTAGCGTAATCTGTCTGACAGGGTAGCGTAATCTCTCTGACAGGGTAGCGTAATCTGTCTGACAGGGCAGCGTAATCTCTCTGACAGGGTTGCGTAATCTCTCTGACAGGGTAGCGTAATCTCTCTGACAGGGCAGCGTAATCTCTCTGACAGGGTTGCGTAATCTGTCTGACAGGGTAGCGTTATCTCTCTGACAGGGTAGCGTAATCTCTCTGACAGGGTTGCGTAATCTGTCTGACAGGGTAATGTAATCTCTCTGACAGGGTAGCGTAATCTCTCTGACAGGGTAGCGTAATCTGTCTGACAGGGTAGCGTAATCTCTCTGACAGGGTAGCGTTATCTCTCTGACAGGGTAGCGTAATCTGTCTGGCGGGGTAGCGTAATCTGTCTGGCAGGGTTGCGTATAATCTGTCTGCGTATAATCTATCTGGCAGGGTAGTGTAGTGTGTCTGGTAGCGTAGTGTAATCTGGCTGGCTGGGTTGCGTATAATCTGTCTGACAGGGTAGCGTAATCTGTCTGACAGGGTAATATAGTGTGTCTGGTAGCATAGTGTAATCTGTCTGACAGGGTTGCGTAATCTGTCTGGCAGGGTTGCGTATAATCTATCTGGCAGGGTAGTGTAGTGTAGTGTAGTGTAGTGTGTCTGGTAGCGTAGTGTAATCTGTCTGGCCGGGTTGCGTATAATCTGTCTGACAGCGTAATCTGTCTGCCAGTCTGGCTGGCTGGGTAACGTTTGCATAATTTGTCTGGCAGTGTAGCGTAATCTGTCTTGCAGGGTACAGTATATGTTTGTATGTGTCATTAATTTTAAGTTGGAAGTGCAAATTATGTGAGTAGACTAACATCCTTTTCAATCTCTTTTCCTTTCTTTCTTTTTGTTCAGACAACCGTGAACTTGTGTACTGGGCTGTTGGCTTGATCCATGAATTTGCTATCAATAATGTGGCCATAGAAGAAATATGCAGTGTTCCTATTCTGTTAAAGTCTTTATACAGCGTCCTTGTTTCCAGTGAAGCTGCTGTTCAGAGATTAGTCTTAAGAGTATTACGTTATCTCTCTGAAAGTTCCGAAGAATTTAAACTGGCCGTAATTCACTACAAACAATTACTGGCTAGGCTGCCCATATGTCTTGCTTCAGGTGATGAAGATTTGGTTTCGTGGTCACTGTTTCTTATTCACGACATAGCGAAGACAGGTTTGTACTGCTATAGATACTACACGCGTAAAAACTCACAAATTGTTCACGGTTGTTAACAGGCTTGAACAATGTTGTGCTGCACTCCGTGAACAATGTTGTGCTGCACCCGTGAACAAGTTGTCAACAAATTGTTCACTTATAGTTCGAACAACTTGTTCACGGATAAATCAACAGTCATGAACAAGTTGTTCCAACAGCACATTTTTTATAGCCAACAACGTTGTTCGCACATGATACAACATGTTGTAACAGCATGACGAAGTAACAACGATGAACAACAATGTTACAACAATTGTGAACATGACTGGTGTATCAACACGTCCTTCGGTTGTTACAACATGCGTGAACAACGGTTGTTGTTTCATCAAGCAGTAACAACTTGTTGAAACAATGATGAACAATGTTGTTAATTCATCAATGTTGTTCACACAGCATGATGGCAACGTTGTTACGGCATTGTTCAGGCAACAATGCTGTAACAACTTGTGAGATTTTTACGCGTGTACTAGGCTTTTCTGTAGTTTTTGTGCTGGGGGACTTCAAGCCTAGGTTCTATTTAGAATAATAGATATAGAAGTTTTAGTGTTAAGGTTGGTACTGTATGTGTATGTATTGTGCGCAATATTATTGTTTGATTTTGTTGTGGTTGTCGTCGTTTTATTTATTGACTATAGGGTACCGGATTCTCTGACTGGATGTTTATAATTGTATATTTGACTCAGATAGACTGGCTGAATCCTATTTATTTTGTTCTAACTATACAGTACATTAGGGAGCTTAAGCAAATAACAACGCGAACATCAAGGAGAACGTCCTTAATACAATAGAATTTTTTCATACAACAAAGAAAATGAATAATTTTTAGTCCCAAGAGTAATCGTAACGCCGTCCCCGTTCTATACATACAACGTTATTCAGACCATTTTCACGTTTTTAGGACGACTTGAAACGGCAAAACCTGTTGTATAGTTGTGTATGATTTTAAACTATGCGACAAAATCCTTTTAATAGAACTAAAGCTTTTGGATATCAATTGTCGAAAAACATACTTTAAAGGGCTTATGCAGCGAAAAATAAGTTCAGGAGACTCTCTTACTTCAAAGAACTTTTGAAGTTATAAGAATTGACGTTTGCAGCTCTTCCATATCTCACTTCATTCTTTAGATATTCAGATTTGCGTGATATGCAAATAATATACAATTATTGGATGAGGTTGAGCATGATACCAAGAATTATCAAGGCCGAGGTTTGTGCTGTCTGCCGAAGCCGAAGGCTGAGGCGGATAACACAAATAGAGGCCCTGATAATTCTTGATATCATGCGATAACCGAATTCAATAATTGTTTTATTATACAATTATAAAATTTAATGTACTGTAGAAGCCTTTAGAAAGTTTCTTATAAAGTTAGGTAAAAATAGTAAATATTCATACCGTCTGCAGTTCGAGGTTCGCTAACTTTTTTCGCTTTCAAATACAATTTTCTCTTTCAAACACTGCTTTAAACTCTAACAGCTGTATGTGTAGCTCGCTTGTTTTTTCTTGGTGGTTTTATCGTCGACAAAACGTGCCAAATCCGCCGGATTAATCCGCTTCTGATCTTCACTCCTAAGGATGGCCGCCATTTTTGTTTTGTTCAAACCGCTGGTCAGCGCGTCATAGCTACAGATAATTTTTGATATTTTGGCAAGACATCAAGAATTA
>OZ035998.1:5177808-5330308 GCA_964035015.1 Corallium rubrum
AGGTAAGAACTTGTTCACATCAGGTCAGTTGTCTCGAGGAGAGGGGGGGGGGGGGGGGGGGGCAGGGTTGTCTTTATCCCTCAACATATCTTAATGCGAGAGCATTTCTATATGTTTGAATAGTAAACCGTTCACAAGAGACCAAGATATAACTACGGCTAGAATAGTAGAATTATGTGTCTACGACTACATGTACGTCTACAAGTTCGTTTTTGTCTTCTAGTCGGAAATCGTAGGCCCGCGCGTCGGAACACAAGTATTGAATCGCAACCTCATGCAACCACAACCTCGACCGCAGATTCGACCGCTTTTTTTAATTCGACCTCGGTTCGACCTAATCTGACCGCTGTCTAACCGTTGTTCAACCGCATCTTGACCTCAAACGCACTGTTAGGTCACTTCTGAGCAGTACTGTACCTCTATGTGAATATTCCCGTTCAAGTTATCGGGAGGGGGGTCATGCAAAACTTTGATATAATTAAACGGCATGCATGGTTACACGCGTACACGAGCATACACGATCGGAAATCGCATAGAAAATCGGCCACTTTCATGGGGCAGTTCGCAGTCCACGTGCGTGCTGGCTCAAGTGAGTTGTCGGCCATGTATTGATGACGTTTACACGCGAGATATTCGTTCTACGCATGCGTAGTTAATACGGGTCAGCCCGTATTTCGCGAGCCTCGACAGCCGCCATTTCCGATCGTGACTAGGTAGTACCGTTTCGTCACGTGAAACAGGACCAACTTTGATCCGGTATATCTCAAATTATTCTTGTTAATTACATAACGTTACTGTAGTCTGCTGCGAAAAATGCAGAAAAATGCGAAAAAATTATGATGATGTATTATATAGTGGCGTCGCGTCTAATCTTTAAAAAAAAATTTAAATATACTGTAACAAGACGCCTGATCAGGCGTTCACTCGGGCTACTGCAAAATCACAGTGCTAGTACGTGAAGGTGTTTTAGGTAAAAGACTAAAAGGTACTGAAGTGTTATCGAAGCTGCAATCACATTGATACGCAGCTTGTCACATCGCAGTACTAAGATCTAAAGTCTAACAGACAAAAGTCAAAACACAATCCAATTCTGCGATAGAAAACACAATTTGCAACGCTCAAAACACGATTGCCTGTATTTAACGTATTTCCACACATTTATAGCGTTCATATGTCGAGTCTCTTCGGGTATTATTAAAATATCAACATAGCTTCATGCAGGGGCGTAGGAAGCAGGGGGGCCGGGGCGGCCGCGGCCCCCCCCCCCATATTTTATAAAGGGGGGCCGGAATAGCCTTCGGCCCCCCCAAAAATAATTGAATTTAAAAAAATTGCATTATAAGTGCGACTTCGATTGTAATCCATCCTGACTCACGGATAGCATAGACTCACAAATTGTAATGAAAGATTTAATGAAAGGGCCTAACTAACGAAAGAGGTAGAGGAGACTCTGAAAATGCCATTTCCGACGATCTAGAGACTCCAAATTTTCAAGATTTTTCCGCTCGGCGCCAACCATGGTGGCGCCTCGTGGGAATCGGCCCCCCTAAGTTTATCAAGCTTCCTACGCCCCTGTTAACCTAAAAAGTGTCACTTGCGAGTTACTTAATCAACGGCGTGTCCGATTGTAAGCGTATATAAGATCAAGATACTTGCCAGCGACATTAACACGTCCAAGAAAGACTTGATCAGACATCAGGAAAGCGAAGAAAGAAAGCATGAAGATTAGCATTTGGAATGTACGCATCAGTTTCGCAAAGCCTGATGGAGGCCGAAACCTAGACTCTGTGTACCACCACTCACTGATCTATAAAAGTGTCTACCACAGTAGCCCAAGTAATAATGGAAGTCACACCGAGTCCGACGAAGACTTTTGTAAAGGTCCTATTCTGTGGCATGCACGGGAATGAACTTCAGAACTTGTTTTTCTAGCGTTTCTCTTCAGTTATGAATTACAGTTAACACTTTGAAGCCTGACGACGAGTCTTTAAGGTTTATTCTGGCTAACGCCAGACGATTTTATTCAGCACAGGGAGAGGTCCAGGTCTCAAAGTGTTAACTAATGGTTGTTTATTAATTTTTTTATAAACTTTTCTCTCTAGAGACTTGCTTCCATGTTCACTTGAGATCTTCGGGATACAAATCTTCTTGTAGTGCAATAGTGAATGGTATTGAGTATTCGCCAAATAAACTTGGAATAAACCTGATTGTTGTGGACCCTATGACACTGACCGTGGTCGAGACAGAGGCATTTCATACTGGCCACGATACCAGCGCTTCATCTAAGTTAACACAGTTTATCAAAACTTTACCTGTGATGTCCTTAGTGTTCGCTGTCGTTAGAGGAGAGGCAAATTTTTTTCTAACAGGTACATGTATGTGGCGTTGTGTTACAGAGTTGGAGATCTTGACGGACGCGCGAAGAAGTTTGTTGAGCAACTGAACGTGTGCTGTATTGTTTGTATTTTCTATTATTCACTAGAATTAAACCATTTGTTGTTGTACGTCTTCCCGGTACTGCTTGATTATTCCATGGCCGAAAGCGATGTCTAATTTTAAGAAGCCCGTTTTAATTTTGAGGATATTGCATACACGTCGCGGAGACCTGGAGAGAATATTGGACGCGTGGTTTTGGTTTCCCGCGACGTCCAATTTCTTAATTCAATTTTATTGTTTTTAGACGAAGCGAAAAGTGCGCTTGCCGAGTTAGGTCTAACTGGATATGAATACAACACTGGAGAACTGTGGGTACTTTCTGGTCAGAGAAGATTAAGTGGCCAAGAAAGTTTAGGTGCTGTAGAATTCAAACATGGATACGATGCTGTTGAGTTGAAAGTACAGATACCTCAAGGTACTATTATTATGGGGGTGGGGGTGGGTGGGGGGATAGGGATTTTTGCACAGTAGACACTATACAATCAGTAAGCTCTGGAAGTTGGGTACATGTAACGTCGGAAGCTGTTAACTGTTAACTCTGTTAGCTGTTAACTCTGTTAGCTGTTAACTCCGCAAGCTGTTGACATCCTAGTTTTTAACCGTCCTATGTAATAAGAATCCAAATCCTTTTATTGACAGTAGACACGTGCATGAATTGCGTGCCTATTTTTTGTTATTTAATACAAGGGATGAAAACAATCTGAAGAGAAAGAAATGGGGAAAACAAACACGGCGTAAGAGCGTAAAAGAAGTGGTTGATGATGGTGTTAAGCATACACGGTGTCTAACTATTTTCCTGGTCTGTATTTTTTGTACTTTAGGATACTACGTTAACGAACAAGTAGAGGTTCTTATCATGGCACCTCTTCTTGACATTTTAATGAGTACTCCTCCTGAAAGCAACATCAGTAAAGTGTCTGAGTTAGAGCTGTTGACGATATTGGCCAGACACGATAGTCATCGCAAAGGTAATTTTAAGGATCGTTGAAAATTTGACTATGACCTCCTGACCATACATTGACCATGGCCGTTACCATGACTATCTTATCATTGTAGGCTGAGGTAGTCTCCCTCGCAGCCGCTCTTCGTGTCGTCACCCCCCTCCTCCCCGCGAGCGGCTGCTTACCCGAGCACAACATTCCTTTCCCGATTGTTTCAGCTTGACCAATCACAGCGCGCCTTGTAAAATTACGCGGGAAGTTTGTCATTAGTTTCACAACATACTGTTTACATATGGGATGAGCGGAGCAACACCCAAAAAGTTTATAGGAAATCCAGCGAACTGTTTTCTTTGTTCAAGAGAAGTTTTAAAGAAAGATAAACTTTATATTTTTGGTAGAAGTTCAGTCGATTTGCTGGGACTCGTTAATCTTGCGCTCGGCATTAAGGCCATAGGAATGAAAGTATTAGAATACCGTCCACCGCCCGCGTCGGTTCAAAGCCCCGCGCAAAAATTTTCATTATTTATAAAATTTTCATTTGCTGAAAGATTCAGGTATTTTAACATAAAACTGGTATAATCAGCCAAATCAGGTTATAATTAACAAATAAAACATAAAGCTCCGTGCATATGTACTCTTATAAAGGCACGTTTGACGTCATTTGAACAGGAAAGAAGTTGAGTAGAGGCACGAGGCTATAGCCGAGTGCCTTTACACTTCTTTCGTGTTCAAATCACGTCAAATGTACCTTTATAAGAGTACATATGCACAGGAGCGATATGTTGTATTTGTTTTATAAAATAAGAAGAGGAAAATCAAACTAAAAGTGAGGTAGTTTAGGAATTTGGCGGGCTTTTCCGGCCAGCTGACGCCATTCTACGCCATTCTACGTCATTCATGATCTATGTTCTCTTATAAATGCACGGAGCCCAGCCAATCAGAGCGTGCGTAGAGGACACCTTATTTTATAATACAAAATTAACGTGTATAAAAAGTTAAAAGTATCACTTCGAAAGATTTGGTAGATTTTTTTGCATCAACACATACCAAATGTAATATTGAACGTGGGCGCAGAAATGGTGTTTACACGTGTTTTATAACTGATGGCGTTCGTTCGTTCCTCGTGGATATATTGTTTGTTTGTTTGTTTGTTTGTTTGTTTGTTTGTTTGTTTGTTTGTTTGTTTGTTTGTTTGTTTGTTTGTTTGTTTGTTTGTTTGTTTGTTTGTTTGTTTGTTTGTTTGTTTGTTTGTTTGTTTGTTTGTTTGGAGAGGCGGTTTTAATATCTGTCTGAATATAAACAAAAGCACACCTCTAAAAACGTACAGATGAGTATATAAAACGTTCTTGGGGTTTGTATTTTCTGCAAGTTCCTATAAAATGTCATGCATAATCTGCCAAGACAAACTGCGCATGACTTTATTGTGGGAGCATGTACCTTTAAAATCACTTTTATGCACCAAAAATATGGACTTTGTATCAAAATTGCTAAATAATGAATAATGAAAAAAAACCCGCATTACTCTTCAAATATTTTCGGACGGTATTCTAATACTTTCATTCCTATGGCCTAATCTATCAAACGATAGTGAAAATTTGGATTTGTTCGTCTGTAAAAAGGGATGCTACGATAAACTGCTTAAGCTTGATCGCGCCTTAAATAAAGTTAAAGAAATCAAGAGGGATCTGTATACACAGTTTAGAGAGAACGATCAACGCGAATCAAGGTTCAAGAGGCTTCGTCCGCCGGGTGAATCACAGTCTTGTTTGGAAAGTTCTGATACTGTTCGAGAAACTGGCAGAGTTACGAAGTCTTTACGCTTTGCTGCAGTCTCAGACACTACCAGCTGTACTCCGATTGCGGACAATCAACCGACTTCTCTTCCTTCGAGTAACCTGCAAACACCAGACTCAACTCTTTTTATAAGACCAGTTGACGACGAGTCGATCCCGCCGCCTTTACCGACCTTTTCTCCCGTGAAGGATAGAACAAACAAATCAACAGAAGTTGAGATAACAATCAAATACCCGAGCCGAACCGTCCGAAAAGTCTTAGATCAACGGTATGAGTCATTGGCGAAAGCACTATTTTATGGTCAACCGTCACGTATTGCCACTGCAGTGATGAAATGTACCCAAGTTTGCAAATTTGTTGTTTCGAAGGTCTTCGACACGTTAGCAAAAGAAGTAAGTGGACTTTGCTCCAGAAAAAATCCGTCGATTTTGAGAAAAACAAACAAGAATGATCTTGTCAATTTCAAGTTAGAATCACTGGGTGAAGAGTGGAAAAAACGGGCGCCGCTGTTTTACTCGTTTCTTCTGACCTCCTCTGTCACCAAAAGGAAGGCAAGTTCCACATTATGGCTTCCCAGTATGTCTCTAGCTGGGTCAATCCTTCTGAAGCAGCGGAACGGGCAAATGAATGCCACTGCAAGCGTCATGGGCGTTCTAATGAAGATGGGTTCGAAGGAGGTATGTTGCAAATTGTGCGTGTTAATTTCTGGTAATACACTTTAAGATTTTATCCTTTTGTTGCTTGCATGTACTGTATGATTTTACCAATATCGAGACATGACACAGTGTTGCTTAAATGTTGAAAAATATTTCGTTTATGCCGACCTGGAGAAAATGACAAGCTTTTTGTCAAATTATAGTAACTTAATTGAACCTATTGTCATGTTGTCAAATTGGTTTTGACGTCTAAATTTATTATAAAGAAATTATTCAGTAAAAACATACTTTGAAAGTTTTCTTACCACGTTAATCGTGGTTGTAGATAATGTAATATATTGAATGAACCAGTTTAGTATAGTATAGTATATGTCAACGAAATGTTATATATACTTCAAAAATAAATCTTATAGTTCTTTTCCCAGTTTATCACAGCGATATAAGCTCTTTGTGTTCACAAAGTATCATAATATTTGCGTTGACAATTGAGTACTGATATTATGCTTGAATTTGAAAGTACTGGAACTTTTTTTAATATTTATTCATAATTACAGCCGATATATGTACAGTTACAATGTATTAAATGCAACTAGCGAAGCAATGAAAAGTAATCTGTTTAATCTTTACATATAGGCCACCCTTAACAGATTTACAAAGTTGAAATTGACAACGTCAAACAAGGCGACCCTTGAAAAATTGGACAGTCTTGGAGATGACCATGACATCGACATGAGGAATGCGAAGAAGGCTATTACCGATGAAAATCTTAAGATGAAAGTCCTCAGAGATGAGAAAGAAAGAGTTTTTGCGCGTCAACAGCTACAACAACAACAACAGCAGTCTGATTGTGTAGATATTGGAGGTATAAGTGATGAGATTTCCAAACTTAATAAATCCTGTCATCCTGGTTTTGTCGTTTCCTTTGATAACGTAGATATTCATCAGAAAAGACGACACATGACCTTAAGTGACCAGGACTCTGATTATCATTGGGTAAATCATAAAATGGTTGAAAACAGAGTAAGTGGAAATCATCTTGAGTCCACCAAGCCCGCAGCAGATATAATGGATGTAAAGAACATAACGTTTCTTCCTAATATTGCTGATAATGAGAAGCAACGAATGGATTATATCATTCTTACATCAAGAATTCTGACAGATCATTTTGATGCATTGAAACCCCTTAAAGAAGTCTGCGTTATGCATATCCCGCACAAGTATTCCAAAGATCTTTCTCGAAAGTCAAAGAAGGTATAATTTTTATAACTATTTAAATTATGCTGCCTCACCACTAAACTACCTATTATTAAGCCATTTTACAACAATATACTTTTGATGGTAGGGGAAACTACGCATAATGGATTAATGCTATCAACGCTTTTAATTGCCTTGTACCTTTATATAATCCAGAAACCAATCCTAATTCTGGGATTCGTCGTGTTCGTTTGCTTTTTCTTGACTTCGCGCACTTTATATCAATATAATTTCGACGGGGTTATATTCATAATACCTTGTGGTTTAGTATGATATAAGCTTCAGTAGACAAATGTCTTCGGAGGAAGAGATATCTGTTACAAAAACTTTTGTTTACCTCTTGATGTGTAGATACGCTTCAGACTAACCGTTGCCATGACATTTTAATTGATCATATAAATTAAAAGGTGTGGTGTGTCCTACCTGATTGATATTGCGTTTTGGGTTATTACTTTGTGTTTCGCGCACCAATATGAAAAACGTCATGTAATCATAATATATATATATATATATATAACAGCTATACCTAGCTCTACACAGCTCTACACAGCTATACACAGCTATACACAGCTATACACAGCTATACCTAGCTATACACAGCTATACACAGCTGTACACAGCTGTACGTAGCTATACACAGCTATACACAGCTATACACAGCTATACACAGCTATACGTAGCTATACACAGCTATACACAGCTATACACAGCTATACCTAGCTATACACAGCTATACACAGCTGTACACAGCTGTACGTAGCTATACACAGCTATACACAGCTATACGTAGCTATACGTAGCTATACACAGCTATACACAGCTATACACAGCTATACGTAGCTATACACAGCTATACGCAGCTATACACAGCTATACACAGCTATACACAGCTATACGTAGCTATACACAGCTATACACAGCTATACGTAGCTATACACAGCTATACACAGCTATACGTAGCTATACACAGCTATACGTAGCTATACGTAGCTATACACAGCTATACGTAGCTATACACAGCTATACGTAGCTATACACAGCTATACACAGCTATACACAGCTATACGCAGCTATACGCAGCTATACACGGCTATACGTAGCTATACACAGCTATACGTAGCTATACACAGCTATACACAGCTATACGTAGCTATACACAGCTATACGCAGCTATACACAGCTATACACAGCTATACACAGCTATACACAGCTATACACAGCTATGCGTAGCTATACACAGCTATACACAGCTATACGTAGCTATACACAGCTATACGCAGCTATACACAGCTATACGCAGCTATACACAGCTATACACAGCTATACACAGCTGTACGTAGCTATACACAGCTATACACAGCTATACGTAGCTATACGTAGCTATACACAGCTATACACAGCTATACACAGCTATACGTAGCTATACACAGCTATACACAGCTATACGTAGCTATACACAGCTATACGCAGCTATACACAGCTATACGTAGCTATACACAGCTATACACAGCTATACACAGCTATACACAGCTATACACAGCTATACACAGCTATACGTAGCTATACGCAGCTATACACAGCTATACACAGCTATACACAGCTATACACAGCTGTACGTAGCTATACACAGCTATACACAGCTATACGTAGCTATACGTAGCTATACGCAGCTATACACAGCTATACGCAGCTATACACAGCTATACACAGCTATACGTAGCTATACACAGCTATACACAGCTATACACAGCTATACACAGCTATACACAGCTATACGCAGCTATACGCAGCTATACGCAGCTATACACAGCTATACACAGCTATACGTAGCTATACACAGCTATACACAGCTATACGTAGCTATACGTAGCTATACGCAGCTATACACAGCTATACGCAGCTATACACAGCTATACACAGCTATACACAGCTATACGTAGCTATACACAGCTATACACAGCTATACACAGCTATACGCAGCTATACGCAGCTATACACAGCTATACACAGCTATACACAGCTGTACGTAGCTATACACAGCTATACACAGCTATACGTAGCTATACACAGCTATACGCAGCTATACACAGCTATACGCAGCTATACACAGCTATACACAGCTATACACAGCTATACACAGCTATACGTAGCTATACACAGCTATACACAGCTATACGTAGCTATACACAGCTATACACAGCTATACACAGCTATACACAGCTATACACAGCTATACGTAGCTATACACAGCTATACGTAGCTATACACAGCTATACACAGCTATACGTAGCTATACACAGCTATACACAGCTATACGTAGCTATACACAGCTATACGTAGCTATACACAGCTATACACAGCTATACACAGCTATACACAGCTATACGTAGCTATACACAGCTATACGTAGCTATACACAGCTATACACAGCTATACACAGCTATACACAGCTATACACAGCTATACACAGCTATACGCAGCTATACGCAGCTATACACAGCTATACACAGCTGTACGTAGCTATACACAGCTATACACAGCTATACACAGCTATACGTAGCTATACACAGCTATACGCAGCTATACGCAGCTATACACAGCTGTACGTAGCTATACACAGCTATACACAGCTATACGTAGCTATACGTATATAGCTATACGCAGCTATACACAGCTATACACAGCTATACACAGCTATACACAGCTATACACAGCTATACGTAGCTATACACAGCTATACACAGCTATACACAGCTATACACAGCTATACACAGCTATACGTAGCTATACACAGCTATACGCAGCTATACACAGCTATACGTAGCTATACACAGCTATACACAGCTATACACAGCTATACACAGCTATACACAGCTATACACAGCTATACGTAGCTATACGCAGCTATACACAGCTATACACAGCTATACACAGCTATACACAGCTGTACGTAGCTATACACAGCTATACACAGCTATACGTAGCTATACGCAGCTATACACAGCTATACGCAGCTATACGTAGCTATACACAGCTATACACAGCTATACACAGCTATACGTAGCTATACACAGCTATACGCAGCTATACACAGCTATACGTAGCTATACACAGCTATACACAGCTATACGTAGCTATACACAGCTATACACAGCTATACACAGCTATACGTAGCTATACACAGCTATACGCAGCTATACACAGCTATACGTAGCTATACACAGCTATACACAGCTATACACAGCTATACACAGCTATACACAGCTATACACAGCTATACGTAGCTATACACAGCTATACACAGCTATACACAGCTATACACAGCTATACGTAGCTATACACAGCTATACACAGCTATACGTAGCTATACGTAGCTATACGCAGCTATACACAGCTATACGCAGCTATACACAGCTATACACAGCTATACACAGCTATACGTAGCTATACACAGCTATACACAGCTATACACAGCTATACACAGCTATACACAGCTATACACAGCTATACGCAGCTATACGCAGCTATACGCAGCTATACACAGCTATACACAGCTATACACAGCTATACACAGCTGTACGTAGCTATACACAGCTATACACAGCTATACGTAGCTATACGTAGCTATACGCAGCTATACACAGCTATACGCAGCTATACACAGCTATACACAGCTATACACAGCTATACGTAGCTATACACAGCTATACACAGCTATACACAGCTATACACAGCTATACACAGCTATACACAGCTATACGCAGCTATACGCAGCTATACGCAGCTATACACAGCTATACACAGCTATACACAGCTATACACAGCTATACGTAGCTATACACAGCTATACACAGCTATACACAGCTATACGTAGCTATACACAGCTATACGCAGCTATACACAGCTATACGCAGCTATACACAGCTATACACAGCTATACACAGCTATACACAGCTATACGTAGCTATACACAGCTATACACAGCTATACGTAGCTATACACAGCTATACACAGCTATACACAGCTATACACAGCTATACACAGCTATACCTAGCTATACACAGCTATACGTAGCTATACACAGCTATACACAGCTATACGTAGCTATACACAGCTATACACAGCTATACGTAGCTATACACAGCTATACGTAGCTATACACAGCTATACACAGCTATACACAGCTATACGTAGCTATACACAGCTATACGTAGCTATACACAGCTATACACAGCTATACACAGCTATACACAGCTATACGCAGCTATACGCAGCTATACACAGCTATACACAGCTATACACAGCTATACGTAGCTATACACAGCTATACACAGCTATACACAGCTATACACAGCTATACGTAGCTATACACAGCTATACGCAGCTATACACAGCTATACGCAGCTATACACAGCTATACACAGCTATACACAGCTATACGTAGCTATACACAGCTATACACAGCTATACGTAGCTATACACAGCTATACACAGCTATACACAGCTATACGTAGCTATACACAGCTATACGTAGCTATACACAGCTATACGTAGCTATACACAGCTATACACAGCTATACGCAGCTATACACAGCTATACACAGCTATACACAGCTATGCGTAGCTATACACAGCTATGCGTAGCTATACACAGCTATACGCAGCTATACACAGCTATACGCAGCTATACACAGCTATACACAGCTATACACAGCTATACACAGCTATACGTAGCTATACACAGCTATACGTAGCTATACGTAGCTATACACAGCTATACACAGCTATACACAGCTATACACAGCTATACGTAGCTATACACAGCTATACGCAGCTATACACAGCTATACGCAGCTATACACAGCTATACACAGCTATACGTAGCTATACACAGCTATACGTAGCTATACACAGCTATACGCAGCTATACACAGCTATACACAGCTGTACGTAGCTATACACAGCTATACACAGCTATACGTAGCTATACGTAGCTATACACAGCTATACGTAGCTATACGCAGCTATACACAGCTATACGTAGCTATACGTAGCTATACACAGCTATACGTAGCTATACACAGCTATACACAGCTATACGTAGCTATACACAGCTATACACAGCTATACACAGCTATACACAGCTATACACAGCTATACCTAGCTATACACAGCTATACGTAGCTATACACAGCTATACACAGCTATACGTAGCTATACACAGCTATACACAGCTATACGTAGCTATACACAGCTATACGTAGCTATACACAGCTATACACAGCTATACACAGCTATACACAGCTATACGTAGCTATACACAGCTATACGTAGCTATACACAGCTATACACAGCTATACACAGCTATACACAGCTATACGCAGCTATACGCAGCTATACGCAGCTATACACAGCTATACACAGCTGTACGTAGCTATACACAGCTATACACAGCTATACACAGCTATACGTAGCTATACACAGCTATACGCAGCTATACGCAGCTATACGCAGCTATACACAGCTATACACAGCTATACACAGCTATACGTAGCTATACACAGCTATACACAGCTATACGTAGCTATACACAGCTATACACAGCTATACACAGCTATACGTAGCTATACACAGCTATACGTAGCTATACACAGCTATACGTAGCTATACACAGCTATACACAGCTATACGCAGCTATACACAGCTATACACAGCTATACACAGCTATGCGTAGCTATACACAGCTATGCGTAGCTATACACAGCTATACGCAGCTATACACAGCTATACGCAGCTATACACAGCTATACACAGCTATACACAGCTATACACAGCTGTACGTAGCTATACACAGCTATACGTAGCTATACGTAGCTATACACAGCTATACACAGCTATACACAGCTATACACAGCTATACGTAGCTATACACAGCTATACGCAGCTATACACAGCTATACGCAGCTATACACAGCTATACACAGCTATACGTAGCTATACACAGCTATACGTAGCTATACACAGCTATACGCAGCTATACACAGCTATACACAGCTGTACGTAGCTATACACAGCTATACACAGCTATACGTAGCTATACGTAGCTATACACAGCTATACGTAGCTATACGCAGCTATACACAGCTATACGTAGCTATACGTAGCTATACACAGCTATACGTAGCTATACACAGCTATACGTAGCTATACACAGCTATACACAGCTATACGCAGCTATACGCAGCTATACACAGCTATACACAGCTATACACAGCTATACGTAGCTATACACAGCTATACGTAGCTATACACAGCTATACACAGCTATACGTAGCTATACACAGCTATACACAGCTATACGTAGCTATACGTAGCTATACACAGCTATACGTAGCTATACGTAGCTATACGCAGCTATACGTAGCTATACGTAGCTATACACAGCTATACGTAGCTATACACAGCTGTACGTAGCTATACACAGCTATACACAGCTATACGTAGCTATACGTAGCTATACACAGCTATACGTAGCTATACACAGCTATACACAGCTATACGTAGCTATACGCAGCTATACGCAGCTATACACAGCTATACGCAGCTATACACAGCTATACACAGCTATACACAGCTATACGTAGCTATACACAGCTATACACAGCTATACGTAGCTATACACAGCTATACACAGCTATACACAGCTATACGTAGCTATACGTAGCTATACACAGCTATACGTAGCTATACGTAGCTATACGCAGCTATACGTAGCTATACACAGCTATACGTAGCTATACACAGCTATACACAGCTATACGCAGCTATACGCAGCTATACGCAGCTATACGCAGCTATACACAGCTATACACAGCTATACGTAGCTATACACAGCTATACGTAGCTATACACAGCTATACACAGCTATACGTAGCTATACACAGCTATACACAGCTATACGCAGCTATACGCAGCTATACACAGCTATACACAGCTATACGTAGCTATACACAGCTATACACAGCTATACACAGCTATACGTAGCTATACGTAGCTATACACAGCTATACGTAGCTATACACAGCTATACACAGCTATACGTAGCTATACACAGCTATACGTAGCTATACACAGCTATACACAGCTATACGCAGCTATACGCAGCTATACGCAGCTATACGCAGCTATACACAGCTATACACAGCTATACGTAGCTATACACAGCTATACGTAGCTATACACAGCTATACACAGCTATACGTAGCTATACACAGCTATACACAGCTATACGCAGCTATACGCAGCTATACACAGCTATACACAGCTATACGTAGCTATACACAGCTATACACAGCTATACACAGCTATACGTAGCTATACGTAGCTATACACAGCTATACGTAGCTATACACAGCTATACACAGCTATACGCAGCTATACACAGCTATACACAGCTATACACAGCTATACACAGCTATACACAGCTATACACAGCTATACGTAGCTATACACAGCTATACACAGCTATACGTAGCTATACACAGCTATACACAGCTATACGTAGCTATACGTAGCTATACACAGCTATACGTAGCTATACGTGGCTATACGCAGCTATACACAGCTATACGTAGCTATACACAGCTATACGTAGCTATACGCAGCTATACGTAGCTATACACAGCTATACACAGCTATACGTAGCTATACGTAGCTATACACAGCTATACGTAGCTATACGTAGCTATACGCAGCTATACGTAGCTATACACAGTTATACACAGCTATACGTAGCTATACGTAGCTATACGCAGCTATACGTTGCTATACACAGCTATACGTAGCTATACACAGCTATACGTAGCTATACACAGCTATACACAGCTATACACAGCTATACGCAGCTATACACAGCTATACACAGCTATACGTAGCTATACACAGCTATACGTAGCTATACACAGCTATACACAGCTATACGTAGCTATACACAGCTATACACAGCTATACGCAGCTATACACAGCTATACACAGCTATACACAGCTATACACAGCTATGCGTAGCTATACACAGCTATACACAGCTATACGTAGCTATACGCAGCTATACACAGCTATACACAGCTATACACAGCTATACGTAGCTATACGTAGCTATACACAGCTATACACAGCTATACACAGCTATACACAGCTATACACAGCTATACACAGCTATACGTAGCTATACACAGCTATACACAGCTATACACAGCTATACGTAGCTATACACAGCTATACGCAGCTATACACAGCTATACGTAGCTATACACAGCTATACACAGCTATACACAGCTATACACAGCTATACACAGCTATACACAGCTATACGTAGCTATACGCAGCTATACACAGCTATACACAGCTATACACAGCTATACACAGCTGTTCGTAGCTATACACAGCTATACACAGCTATACGTAGCTATACACAGCTATACACAGCTATACGTAGCTATACACAGCTATACGTAGCTATACGTAGCTATACACAGCTATACGTAGCTATACACAGCTATACGTAGCTATACACAGCTATACACAGCTATACACAGCTATACGCAGCTATACACAGCTATACACGGCTATACGTAGCTATACACAGCTATACGTAGCTATACACAGCTATACACAGCTATACGTAGCTATACACAGCTATACACAGCTATACGCAGCTATACGCAGCTATACACAGCTATACACAGCTATACGTAGCTATACACAGCTATACACAGCTATACACAGCTATACGTAGCTATACGTAGCTATACACAGCTATACGTAGCTATACACAGCTATACACAGCTATACGCAGCTATACACAGCTATACACAGCTATACACAGCTATACACAGCTATACGTAGCTATACACAGCTATACACAGCTATACGTAGCTATACAAAGCTATACACAGCTATACGTAGCTATACGTAGCTATACACAGCTATACGTAGCTATACGTGGCTATACGCAGCTATACACAGCTATACGTAGCTATACACAGCTATACGTAGCTATACGCAGCTATACGTAGCTATACACAGCTATACACAGCTATACGTAGCTATACGTAGCTATACGTAGCTATACGTAGCTATACGCAGCTATACGTAGCTATACACAGCTATACACAGCTATACGTAGCTATACGCAGCTATACGTAGCTATACACAGCTATACGTAGCTATACACAGCTATACACAGCTATACACAGCTATACGCAGCTATACACAGCTATACACAGCTATACGTAGCTATACACAGCTATACGTAGCTATACACAGCTATACACAGCTATACGTAGCTATACACAGCTATACACAGCTATACGCAGCTATACACAGCTATACACAGCTATACACAGCTATACACAGCTATACACAGCTATACACAGCTATGCGTAGCTATACACAGCTATACACAGCTATACGTAGCTATACGCAGCTATACACAGCTATACACAGCTATACACAGCTATACGTAGCTATATATACGTAGCTATACACAGCTATACACAGCTATACACAGCTATACACAGCTATACACAGCTATACACAGCTATACGTAGCTATACACAGCTATACACAGCTATACACAGCTATACGTAGCTATACACAGCTATACGCAGCTATACACAGCTATACGTAGCTATACACAGCTATACACAGCTATACACAGCTATACACAGCTATACACAGCTATACACAGCTATACGTAGCTATACGCAGCTATACACAGCTATACACAGCTATACACAGCTATACACAGCTGTTCGTAGCTATACACAGCTATACACAGCTATACGTAGCTATACACAGCTATACACAGCTATACGTAGCTATACACAGCTATACGTAGCTATACGTAGCTATACACAGCTATACGTAGCTATACACAGCTATACGTAGCTATACACAGCTATACACAGCTATACACAGCTATACGCAGCTATACACAGCTATACACGGCTATACGTAGCTATACACAGCTATACGTAGCTATACACAGCTATACACAGCTATACGTAGCTATACACAGCTATACGCAGCTATACACAGCTATACACAGCTATACACAGCTATACACAGCTATGCGTAGCTATACACAGCTATACACAGCTATACGTAGCTATACGCAGCTATACGCAGCTATACACAGCTATACGCAGCTATACACAGCTATACACAGCTATACACAGCTGTACGTAGCTATACACAGCTATACACAGCTATACGTAGCTATACGTAGCTATACACAGCTATACACAGCTATACACAGCTATACACAGCTATACACAGCTATACGTAGCTATACACAGCTATACACAGCTATACACAGCTATACGTAGCTATACACAGCTATACGCAGCTATACACAGCTATACGTAGCTATACACAGCTATACACAGCTATACACAGCTATACACAGCTATACACAGCTATACACAGCTATACGTAGCTATACGCAGCTATACACAGCTATACACAGCTATACACAGCTATACACAGCTGTACGTAGCTATACACAGCTATACACAGCTATACGTAGCTATACGTAGCTATACGCAGCTATACACAGCTATACGCAGCTATACACAGCTATACACAGCTATACACAGCTATACGTAGCTATACACAGCTATACACAGCTATACACAGCTATACACAGCTATACACAGCTATACACAGCTATACGCAGCTATACGCAGCTATACGCAGCTATACACAGCTATACACAGCTATACACAGCTGTACGTAGCTATACACAGCTATACACAGCTATACGTAGCTATACGTAGCTATACGCAGCTATACACAGCTATACGCAGCTATACACAGCTATACACAGCTATACACAGCTATACGTAGCTATACACAGCTATACACAGCTATACGCAGCTATACGCAGCTATACACAGCTATACACAGCTATACACAGCTATACACAGCTGTACGTAGCTATACACAGCTATACACAGCTATACACAGCTATACGTAGCTATACACAGCTATACGCAGCTATACACAGCTATACGCAGCTATACACAGCTATACACAGCTATACACAGCTATACACAGCTATACGTAGCTATACACAGCTATACACAGCTATACGTAGCTATACACAGCTATACGTAGCTATACACAGCTATACACAGCTATACGCAGCTATACGCAGCTATACACAGCTATACACAGCTATACACAGCTATACACAGCTGTACGTAGCTATACACAGCTATACACAGCTATACACAGCTATACGTAGCTATACACAGCTATACGCAGCTATACACAGCTATACGCAGCTATACACAGCTATACACAGCTATACACAGCTATACACAGCTATACGTAGCTATACACAGCTATACACAGCTATACACAGCTATACACAGCTATACACAGCTATACGTAGCTATACGCAGCTATACACAGCTATACACAGCTATACACAGCTATACACAGCTGTACGTAGCTATACACAGCTATACACAGCTATACGTAGCTATACGTAGCTATACGCAGCTATACACAGCTATACGCAGCTATACACAGCTATACACAGCTATACACAGCTATACGTAGCTATACACAGCTATACACAGCTATACACAGCTATACACAGCTATACACAGCTATACACAGCTATACCCAGCTATACGCAGCTATACGCAGCTATACACAGCTATACACAGCTATACACAGCTGTACGTAGCTATACACAGCTATACACAGCTATACGTAGCTATACGTAGCTATACGCAGCTATACACAGCTATACGCAGCTATACACAGCTATACACAGCTATACACAGCTATACGTAGCTATACACAGCTATACACAGCTATACGCAGCTATACGCAGCTATACACAGCTATACACAGCTATACACAGCTATACACAGCTGTACGTAGCTATACACAGCTATACACAGCTATACACAGCTATACGTAGCTATACACAGCTATACGCAGCTATACACAGCTATACGCAGCTATACACAGCTATACACAGCTATACACAGCTATACACAGCTATACGTAGCTATACACAGCTATACACAGCTATACGTAGCTATACACAGCTATACACAGCTATACACAGCTATACACAGCTATACACAGCTATACGTAGCTATACACAGCTATACGTAGCTATACACAGCTATACACAGCTATACGTAGCTATACACAGCTATACACAGCTATACGTAGCTATACACAGCTATACGTAGCTATACACAGCTATACACAGCTATACACAGCTATACGTAGCTATACACAGCTATACGTAGCTATACACAGCTATACACAGCTATACACAGCTATACACAGCTATACACAGCTATACACAGCTATACACAGCTATACGCAGCTATACGCAGCTATACACAGCTATACACAGCTGTACGTAGCTATACACAGCTATACACAGCTATACACAGCTATACGTAGCTATACACAGCTATACGCAGCTATACACAGCTATACGCAGCTATACACAGCTGTACGTAGCTATACACAGCTATACACAGCTATACGTAGCTATACGTATATAGCTATACGCAGCTATACACAGCTATACACAGCTATACACAGCTATACACAGCTATACGTAGCTATACACAGCTATACACAGCTATACACAGCTATACGTAGCTATACACAGCTATACGCAGCTATACACAGCTATACGTAGCTATACACAGCTATACACAGCTATACACAGCTATACACAGCTATACACAGCTATACACAGCTATACACAGCTATACGTAGCTATACGCAGCTATACACAGCTATACACAGCTATACACAGCTATACACAGCTGTACGTAGCTATACACAGCTATACACAGCTATACGTAGCTATACGTAGCTATACGCAGCTATACACAGCTATACGCAGCTATACGTAGCTATACACAGCTATACACAGCTATACACAGCTATACGTAGCTATACACAGCTATACGCAGCTATACACAGCTATACGTAGCTATACACAGCTATACACAGCTATACGTAGCTATACACAGCTATACACAGCTATACACAGCTATACGTAGCTATACACAGCTATACGCAGCTATACACAGCTATACGTAGCTATACACAGCTATACACAGCTATACACAGCTATACACAGCTATACACAGCTATACACAGCTATACGTAGCTATACGCAGCTATACACAGCTATACACAGCTATACACAGCTATACACAGCTGTACGTAGCTATACACAGCTATACACAGCTATACGTAGCTATACGTAGCTATACGCAGCTATACACAGCTATACGCAGCTATACACAGCTATACACAGCTATACACAGCTATACGTAGCTATACACAGCTATACGCAGCTATACACAGCTATACGCAGCTATACACAGCTGTACGTAGCTATACACAGCTATACACAGCTATACGTAGCTATACGTATATAGCTATACGCAGCTATACACAGCTATACACAGCTATACACAGCTATACACAGCTATACGTAGCTATACACAGCTATACACAGCTATACACAGCTATACGTAGCTATACACAGCTATACGCAGCTATACACAGCTATACGTAGCTATACACAGCTATACACAGCTATACACAGCTATACACAGCTATACACAGCTATACACAGCTATACGTAGCTATACGCAGCTATACACAGCTATACACAGCTATACACAGCTATACACAGCTGTACGTAGCTATACACAGCTATACACAGCTATACGTAGCTATACGTAGCTATACGCAGCTATACGCAGCTATACGCAGCTATACGTAGCTATACACAGCTATACACAGCTATACACAGCTATACGTAGCTATACACAGCTATACGCAGCTATACACAGCTATACGTAGCTATACACAGCTATACACAGCTATACGTAGCTATACACAGCTATACACAGCTATACACAGCTATACGTAGCTATACACAGCTATACGCAGCTATACACAGCTATACGTAGCTATACACAGCTATACACAGCTATACACAGCTATACACAGCTATACACAGCTATACACAGCTATACGTAGCTATACGCAGCTATACACAGCTATACACAGCTATACACAGCTATACACAGCTGTACGTAGCTATACACAGCTATACACAGCTATACGTAGCTATACGTAGCTATACGCAGCTATACACAGCTATACGCAGCTATACACAGCTATACACAGCTATACACAGCTATACGTAGCTATACACAGCTATACACAGCTATACACAGCTATACACAGCTATACACAGCTATACACAGCTATACGCAGCTATACGCAGCTATACGCAGCTATACACAGCTATACACAGCTATACACAGCTATACACAGCTGTACGTAGCTATACACAGCTATACACAGCTATACGTAGCTATACGTAGCTATACGCAGCTATACACAGCTATACGCAGCTATACACAGCTATACACAGCTATACACAGCTATACGTAGCTATACACAGCTATACACAGCTATACACAGCTATACACAGCTATACACAGCTATACACAGCTATACACAGCTATACGCAGCTATACGCAGCTATACGCAGCTATACACAGCTATACACAGCTATACACAGCTATACACAGCTGTACGTAGCTATACACAGCTATACACAGCTATACACAGCTATACGTAGCTATACACAGCTATACGCAGCTATACACAGCTATACGCAGCTATACACAGCTATACACAGCTATACACAGCTATACACAGCTATACGTAGCTATACACAGCTATACACAGCTATACGTAGCTATACACAGCTATACCTAGCTATACACAGCTATACGTAGCTATACACAGCTATACACAGCTATACGTAGCTATACACAGCTATACACAGCTATACGTAGCTATACACAGCTATACGTAGCTATACACAGCTATACACAGCTATACACAGCTATACGTAGCTATACACAGCTATACGTAGCTATACACAGCTATACACAGCTATACACAGCTATACACAGCTATACGCAGCTATACGCAGCTATACGCAGCTATACACAGCTATACACAGCTATACACAGCTGTACGTAGCTATACACAGCTATACACAGCTATACACAGCTATACGTAGCTATACACAGCTATACGCAGCTATACACAGCTATACGCAGCTATACACAGCTATACACAGCTATACACAGCTATACGTAGCTATACACAGCTATACACAGCTATACGTAGCTATACACAGCTATACACAGCTATACACAGCTATACACAGCTATACGTAGCTATACACAGCTATACACAGCTATACACAGCTATACGCAGCTATACGTAGCTATACACAGCTATACGTAGCTATACACAGCTATACGTAGCTATACACAGCTATACACAGCTATACGTAGCTATACACAGCTATACACAGCTATACGCAGCTATACACAGCTATACACAGCTATACACAGCTATACGTAGCTATACACAGCTATACACAGCTATACGTAGCTATACACAGCTATACGCAGCTATACACAGCTATACGCAGCTATACACAGCTATACACAGCTATACACAGCTATACACAGCTATACGTAGCTATACACAGCTATACGTAGCTATACGTAGCTATACACAGCTATACACAGCTATACACAGCTATACACAGCTATACGTAGCTATACACAGCTATACGCAGCTATACACAGCTATACGCAGCTATACACAGCTATACACAGCTATACGTAGCTATACACAGCTATACGTAGCTATACACAGCTATACGCAGCTATACACAGCTATACACAGCTGTACGTAGCTATACACAGCTATACACAGCTATACGTAGCTATACGTAGCTATACACAGCTATACGTAGCTATACGCAGCTATACACAGCTATACGTAGCTATACGTAGCTATACACAGCTATACGTAGCTATACACAGCTATACGTAGCTATACACAGCTATACACAGCTATACGCAGCTATACGCAGCTATACACAGCTATACACAGCTATACACAGCTATACGTAGCTATACACAGCTATACGTAGCTATACACAGCTATACACAGCTATACGTAGCTATACACAGCTATACACAGCTATACACAGCTATACTCAGCTATACACAGCTATACACAGCTATACACAGCTATACACAGCTATACGTAGCTATACACAGCTATACACACAGCTATACGTAGCTATACACAGCTATACACAGCTATACACAGCTATACACAGCTATACACAGCTATACGTAGCTATACACAGCTATACGTAGCTATACACAGCTATAGCTATACGTAGCTATACACAGCTATACAGCTATACAGCTATACACAGCTATACACAGCTATACACAGCTATACGTAGCTATACACAGCTATACACAGCTATACGTAGCTATACACAGCTATACAGCTATACACAGCTATACGTAGCTATACACAGCTATACACAGCTATACAGCTATACGCAGCTATACGCAGCTATACAGCTATACACAGCTATACACAGCTATACACAGCTATACGTAGCTATACACAGCTATACGCAGCTATACGCAGCTATACGCAGCTATACACAGCTATACGCAGCTATACACAGCTATACGCAGCTATACACAGCTATACGTAGCTATACACAGCTATACACAGCTATACGTAGCTATACGTAGCTATACGTAGCTATACACAGCTATACACAGCTATACACAGCTATACACAGCTATACACAGCTATACACAGCTATACACAGCTATACACAGCTATACACAGCTATACACAGCTATACACAGCTATACACAGCTATACACAGCTATACGTAGCTATACACAGCTATACACAGCTATACACAGCTATACACAGCTATACACAGCTATAGCTATACAGCTATACACAGCTATAGCTATACACAGCTATACACAGCTATACGTAGCTATACACAGCTATACACAGCTATACGTAGCTATACGTAGCTATACACAGCTATACGTACTATAGCTATACACAGCTATACACAGCTATACGTAGCTATACACAGCTATACACAGCTATACACAGCTATACACAGCTATACGTAGCTATACACAGCTATACGTAGCTATACGTAGCTATACACAGCTATACACAGCTATACGTAGCTATACGCAGCTATACACAGCTATACACAGCTATACACAGCTATACGTAGCTATACGTAGCTATACGCAGCTATACAGCTATACACAGCTATACACAGCTATACACAGCTATACGTAGCTATACACAGCTATACACAGCTATACGCAGCTATACACAGCTATACACAGCTATACACAGCTATACGTAGCTATACAGCTATACGTAGCTATACGTAGCTATACACAGCTATACGTAGCTATACACAGCTATACACAGCTATACAGCTATACACAGCTATACACAGCTATACACAGCTATACAGCTATACACAGCTATACGTAGCTATACACAGCTATACACAGCTATACGTAGCTATACGCAGCTATACACAGCTATACACAGCTATACACAGCTATACGTAGCTATACACAGCTATACACAGCTATACACAGCTATACACAGCTATACACAGCTATACACAGCTATACGTAGCTATACACAGCTATACACAGCTATACACAGCTATACGTAGCTATACACAGCTATACGCAGCTATACACAGCTATACGTAGCTATACACAGCTATACACAGCTATACACAGCTATACACAGCTATACACAGCTATACACAGCTATACGTAGCTATACAGCTATACACAGCTATACACAGCTATACACAGCTATACACAGCTATACGTAGCTATACACAGCTATACACAGCTATACACAGCTATACGTAGCTATACACAGCTATACACAGCTATACACAGCTATACGTAGCTATACACAGCTATACACAGCTATACACAGCTATACGTAGCTATACACAGCTATACACAGCTATACACAGCTATATACGTAGCTATACACAGCTATACACAGCTATACGTAGCTATACACAGCTATACACAGCTATACACAGCTATACGTAGCTATACACAGCTATACGCAGCTATACACAGCTATACGTAGCTATACACAGCTATACACAGCTATACACAGCTATACACAGCTATACACAGCTATACACAGCTATACGTAGCTATACACAGCTATACACAGCTATACACAGCTATACACAGCTATACGTAGCTATACACAGCTATACGTAGCTATACACAGCTATACACAGCTATACGTAGCTATACACAGCTATACACAGCTATACGTAGCTATACACAGCTATACACAGCTATACGCAGCTATACACAGCTATACACAGCTATACACAGCTATACGTAGCTATACACAGCTATACACAGCTATACGTAGCTATACACAGCTATACGCAGCTATACACAGCTATACACAGCTATACACAGCTATACACAGCTATACGTAGCTATACACAGCTATACACAGCTATACGTAGCTATACGTAGCTATACACAGCTATACACAGCTATACACAGCTATACACAGCTATACGTAGCTATACACAGCTATACGCAGCTATACACAGCTATACATGCAGCTATACACAGCTATATAGCTATACACAGCTATACACAGCTATACACAGCTATACACAGCTATACACAGCTATACACAGCTATACACAGCTATACGCAGCTATACGCAGCTATACGCAGCTATACACAGCTATACACAGCTATACACAGCTATACACAGCTGTACGTAGCTATACACAGCTATACACAGCTATACACAGCTATACGTAGCTATACACAGCTATACGCAGCTATACACAGCTATACGTAGCTATACACAGCTATACACAGCTATACACAGCTATACGTATACGTAGCTATACGTAGCTATACACAGCTATACACAGCTATACGTAGCTATACAGCTATACACTAGCTATACACAGCTATACGTAGCTATACACAGCTATACACAGCTATACGTAGCTATACACAGCTATACACAGCTATACGTAGCTATACACAGCTATACACAGCTATACACAGCTATACACAGCTATACACAGCTATACACAGCTATACGTAGCTATACACAGCTATACGTAGCTATACACAGCTATACACAGCTATACACAGCTATACACAGCTATACGCAGCTATACGCAGCTATACGCAGCTATACACAGCTATACGCAGCTATACACAGCTGTACGTAGCTATACACAGCTATACACAGCTATACACAGCTATACGTAGCTATACACAGCTATACGCAGCTATACACAGCTATACGCAGCTATACACAGCTATACACAGCTATACACAGCTATACGTAGCTATACACAGCTATACACAGCTATACGTAGCTATACACAGCTATACACAGCTATACACAGCTATACACAGCTATACGTAGCTATACACAGCTATACACAGCTATACACAGCTATACGCAGCTATACGTAGCTATACACAGCTATACGTAGCTATACACAGCTATACGTAGCTATACACAGCTATACACAGCTATACGTAGCTATACACAGCTATACACAGCTATACGCAGCTATACACAGCTATACACAGCTATACACAGCTATGCGTAGCTATACACAGCTATACACAGCTATACGTAGCTATACACAGCTATACGCAGCTATACACAGCTATACACAGCTATACACAGCTATACACAGCTATACACAGCTATACACAGCTGTACGTAGCTATACACAGCTATACTTAGCTATACGTAGCTATACACAGCTATACACAGCTATACACAGCTATACACAGCTATACGTAGCTATACACAGCTATACGCAGCTATACACAGCTATACGCAGCTATACACAGCTATACACAGCTATACGTAGCTATACACAGCTATACGTAGCTATACACAGCTATACGCAGCTATACACAGCTATACACAGCTATACGTAGCTATACACAGCTATACACAGCTATACGTAGCTATACGTAGCTATACACAGCTATACGTAGCTATACGCAGCTATACACAGCTATACACAGCTATACGTAGCTATACACAGCTATACGTAGCTATACACAGCTATACGTAGCTATACACAGCTATACACAGCTATACACAGCTATACGCAGCTATACACAGCTATACACAGCTATACACAGCTATACGTAGCTATACACAGCTATACGTAGCTATACACAGCTATACACAGCTATACGTAGCTATACACAGCTATACACAGCTATACGTAGCTATACACAGCTATACACAGCTATACGTAGCTATACACAGCTATACACAGCTATACACAGCTATACGTGTAGCTATACGTAGCTATAGCTATACGTAGCTATACAGCTATACACAGCTATACGTAGCTATACACAGCTATACACAGCTATACGTAGCTATACGTAGCTATACACAGCTATACGTAGCTATACACAGCTATACACAGCTATACGTAGCTATACACAGCTATACACAGCTATACACAGCTATACGTAGCTATACACAGCTATACACAGCTATACACAGCTATACGTAGCTATACGTAGCTATACACAGCTATACACAGCTATACACAGCTATACGTAGCTATACGTAGCTATACACAGCTATACACAGCTATACACAGCTATACACAGCTATACACAGCTATACACAGCTATACACAGCTATACGTAGCTATACACAGCTATACACAGCTATACGTAGCTATACACAGCTATACGTAGCTATACACAGCTATACGTAGCTATACACAGCTATACACAGCTATACACAGCTATACACAGCTATACACAGCTATACACAGCTATACGTAGCTATACGCAGCTATACACAGCTATACACAGCTATACACAGCTATACACAGCTGTACGTAGCTATACACAGCTATACACAGCTATACGTAGCTATACGTAGCGATACACAGCTATACACAGCTATACACAGCTATACACAGCTATACGTAGCTAGCTATACACAGCTATACACAGCTATACACAGCTATACACAGCTATACACAGCTATACACAGCTATACACAGCTATACACAGCTATACACAGCTATACACAGCTATACACAGCTGTACGTAGCTATACACAGCTATACACAGCTATACACAGCTATACGTAGCTATACACAGCTATACGCAGCTATACACAGCTATACGCAGCTATACACAGCTATACACAGCTATACACAGCTATACACAGCTATACGTAGCTATACACAGCTATACACAGCTATACGTAGCTATACACAGCTATACACAGCTATACACAGCTATACACAGCTATACGTAGCTATACACAGCTATACGTAGCTATACACAGCTATACACAGCTATACGTAGCTATACACAGCTATACACAGCTATACGTAGCTATACACAGCTATACACAGCTATACGCAGCTATACACAGCTATACACAGCTATACACAGCTATTCGTAGCTATACACAGCTATACACAGCTATACGTAGCTATACACAGCTATACGCAGCTATACACAGCTATACACAGCTATACACAGCTATACACAGCTGTACGTAGCTATACACAGCTATACACAGCTATACGTAGCTATGCTATACACAGCTATACACAGCTATACACAGCTATACACAGCTATACACAGCTATACGTAGCTATACACAGCTATACGCAGCTATACACAGCTATACGCAGCTATACACAGCTATACACAGCTATACGTAGCTATACACAGCTATACGTAGCTATACACAGCTATACACAGCTATACACAGCTATACGTAGCTATACACAGCTATACACAGCTATACACAGCTATACGTAGCTATACACAGCTATACACAGCTATACACAGCTATACACAGCTATACGTAGCTATACACAGCTATACGCAGCTATACACAGCTATACGCAGCTATACACAGCTATACACAGCTATACACAGCTATACGTAGCTATACACAGCTATACGTAGCTATACACAGCTATACACAGCTATACACAGCTATACGCAGCTATACACAGCTATACACAGCTATACACAGCTATACGTAGCTATACACAGCTATACGTAGCTATACACAGCTATACACAGCTATACGCAGCTATACACAGCTATACGTAGCTATACACAGCTATACGTAGCTATACGTAGCTATACGCAGCTATACACAGCTATACGTAGCTATACGTAGCTATACACAGCTATACGTAGCTATACACAGCTATACGTAGCTATACACAGCTATATATACAGCTATACGCAGCTATACGCAGCTATACACAGCTATACACAGCTATACGTAGCTATACACAGCTATACGTAGCTATACACAGCTATACACAGCTATACGTAGCTATACACAGCTATACACAGCTATACACAGCTATACGTAGCTATACGTAGCTATACACAGCTATACGTAGCTATACGTAGCTATACGCAGCTATACACAGCTATACGTAGCTATACGTAGCTATACACAGCTATACGTAGCTATACACAGCTGTACGTAGCTATACACAGCTATACACAGCTATACGTAGCTATACGTAGCTATACACAGCTATACGTAGCTATACACAGCTATACACAGCTATACGTAGCTATACACAGCTATACGCAGCTATACACAGCTATACGCAGCTATACACAGCTATACACAGCTATACACAGCTATACGTAGCTATACACAGCTATACACAGCTATACACAGCTATACGTAGCTATACCCAGCTATACACAGCTATACACAGCTATACGTAGCTATACGTAGCTATACACAGCTATACGTAGCTATACGTAGCTATACGCAGCTATACGTAGCTATACGTATACACAGCTATACGTAGCTATACACAGCTATACACAGCTATACGTAGCTATACACAGCTATACACAGCTATACACAGCTATACGTAGCTATACACAGCTATACACAGCTATACACAGCTATACGCAGCTATACACAGCTATACACTGCTATACACAGCTATACGTAGCTATACACAGCTATACGTAGCTATACACAGCTATACACAGCTATACGTAGCTATACACAGCTATACACAGCTATACACAGCTATACACAGCTATACACAGCTATACACAGCTATACGTAGCTATACACAGCTATACACAGCTATACGTAGCTATACAAAGCTATACACAGCTATACACAGCTATACGTAGCTATACGTAGCTATACACAGCTATACGTAGCTATACGTGGCTATACGTAGCTATACACAGCTATACGTAGCTATACGCAGCTATATATACGTAGCTATACACAGCTATACACAGCTATACGTAGCTATACACAGCTATACGTAGCTATACGTAGCTATACGCAGCTATACGTAGCTATACACAGCTATACACAGCTATACGTAGCTATACGTAGCTATACACAGCTATACGTAGCTATACACAGCTATACACAGCTATACACAGCTATACGCAGCTATACACAGCTATACACAGCTATACGTAGCTATACACAGCTATACACAGCTATAAAAAGCTATACACGGCTATACCTGTCATGCTAATTCTACGTCATTCAGTTGTTGTTGAACATGCGGTCATCTTAGCTTTACAGGGTACGGGATTTTAATCTTTGTTTTCTTCGAACTGATTTGTCGATATCACTTGAAATTTTTGAGACGATATTTTAAAATGAAGAAACTGGTTTATATTTTTATCAGCAGGTAAGCATGATAACATTTTTTAGTGTTTATGATGACAAAGTAAAAAATAGGTACGCAATGCGTACATGTGACTACCCCTATTAAGCACAGAGAGATATAGCCTTAAGAAGCAATGCATGAAAATGTGTGAAAAGCACACAGAAAACACAAACAAATGAGTTATTTTAAATCATTTTACACATGTGCTCATAATTTGAACATGGCACATACTATACATACATCTTTAATTACTGGCTGTTTCCATATATTAATATAGGGCATAGCATATATTAGCATTATAACATGCCCCAAAGTGATCTTGTAAAATTCAATTTTTTGTATGAAGCCTGGATTGCTACTTTATTGGTGCTTTGAACAACCTAATTAACGTTTATCCACTGAACAACACTATCACATACATAACTACATGTATTCAGTGGATAAAATTTTATATTAGGTTGTTCAAGGCATGATTAGTGCTGTTCTTTATCTCGGATTTCAACTCACCCTAGTCCATATAGATTATTTTTGTGGAAACACCACGTAAAATATTTATTTGCTGAGCTTTTGGCCTGTTGACTCAGGTCTAAGCTCAGCAAATAAATATTTTACTTGGTGTTTCCACAAAAATAATCCATATTACATTATCGCCATGAAAACTTTCAAAGAATTAATCACCCCAGATTATCAACATTTTACCTGTCCTAAATATGCTGTCAGTGGCATTCAAGTGTCATGTATATCACTAATATTTTGTGATTCTGCTAGTAGTTTGAATAAGACTCATGTACAATACTCAGTACCGTAGTTTCAACAGATATATTTCTTCATTTCAAGGCTTTCAATATATTCAAGGCTTTCAGTTTCCCAACAGCTCACAATAGCTTTTCAACAATTTATCAAAATGTACAATTGAGTGACACTTAGACATCAGATTATAGAATATTTTAGTACTTTCATAAGAGTCAGACTTTTGGTGTATCTACTATTCTGTGGTCAGACCACTGTAGCAGCTCTCGTGTGCACAAACTTTGGTTTCTTAATTTCATTATACAAGATATTGAACAACACCTAAATCAAGTAAACAAAGCAGGTTTTGTAATGTCGATATAACAGCCAAGATATTTTGTCAGCATAAATTTCTTATATACATGTATATAGTGTAAATACAGGGCACTGTGATTATGATTATACTTCTCCAAATCATTAATAATTTATAAACCAAACATATAGCTGTGTATAGCTACATATAGCTGTGTATAGCTACGTATAGCTGTGTATAGCTGTGTATAGCGGTGTATAGCTACGTATAGCTACGTATAGCTACGTATAGCTGTGTATGGCTGTGTATAGATGTGTATAGCTACGTATAGCTGTGTATAGCTGTGTATAGCTGTGTATAGCTACGTATAGCTGTGTATAGCTGTGTATAGCTACGTATAGCTGCGTATAGCTGTGTATAGCTACGTATAGCTGTGTATAGCTGTGTATAGCTGTGTATAGCTACGTATAGCTGTGTATAGCTGTGTATAGCTACGTATAGCTACGTATAGCTGTGTACAGCTACGTATAGCTGTGTATAGCTGTGTATAGCTGCGTATAGCTGCGTATAGCTGCGTATAGCTGTGTATAGCTACGTATAGCTGTGTATAGCTGTGTATAGCTACGTATAGCTGTGTATAGCTACGTATAGCTGTGTATAGCTGTGTATAGCTGTGTATAGCTGCGTATAGCTGTGTATAGCTGTGTATAGCTGTGTATAGCTGTGTATAGCTACGTATAGCTGTGTATAGCTGTGTATAGCTACGTAAAGCTGTGTATAGCTACGTATAGCTACGTATAGCTGTGTATAGCTGTGTATAGCTACGTATAGCTGCGTATAGCGGTGTATAGCTACGTATAGCTACGTATAGCTGTGTATAGCTACGTATAGCTGTGTATAGCTACGTATAGCTACGTATAGCTGTGTATAGCTGTGTATAGCTACGTATAGCTGTGTATAGCTGTGTATAGCTGTGTATAGCTGTGTATAGCTACGTATAGCTGTGTATAGCTGTGTATAGCTACGTATAGCTGTGTATAGCTGTGTATAGCTACGTATAGCTGTGTATAGCTACGTATAGCTGTGTATAGCTGTGTATAGCTACGTATAGCTGTGTATAGCTACGTATAGCTACGTATAGCTGTGTATAGCTACGTATAGCTGTGTATAGCTACGTATAGCTGCGTATAGCTACGTATAGCTGTGTATAGCTACGTATAGCTGTGTATAGCTGTGTATAGCTACGTATAGCTGTGTATAGCTGTGTATAGCTGTGTATAGCTGTGTATAGCTGCGTATAGCTGTGTATAGCTACGTATAGCTGTGTATAGCTGTGTATAGCTACGTATAGCTGTGTATAGCTACGTATAGCTACGTATAGCTGTGTATAGCTGTGTATAGCTACGTATAGCTGCGTATAGCTACGTATAGCTGTGTATAGCTACGTATAGCTACGTATAGCTGTGTATAGCTGTGTATAGCTACGTATAGCTGTGTATAGCTGTGTATAGCTACGTATAGCTGTGTATAGCTGTGTATAGCTGTGTATAGCTGTGTATAGCTGCGTATAGCTGTGTATAGCTGTGTATAGCTGTGTATAGCTGTGTATAGCTACGTATAGCTGTGTATAGCTGTGTATAGCTACGTATAGCTGTGTATAGCTACGTATAGCTACGTATAGCTGTGTATAGCTACGTATAGCTGTGTATAGCTACGTATAGCTTCGTATAGCTGTGTATAGCTACGTATAGCTGCGTATAGCTACGTATAGCTACGTATAGCTGTGTATAGCTACGTATAGCTACGTATAGCTGTGTATAGCTGTGTATAGCTACGTATAGCTGTGTATAGCTGTGTATAGCTACGTATAGCTGTGTATAGCTGTGTATAGCTGTGTATAGCTGTGTATAGCTGCGTATAGCTGTGTATAGCTGCGTATAGCTGTGTATAGCTACGTATAGCTGTGTATAGCTACGTATAGCTGTGTATAGCTACGTATAGCTACGTATAGCTGTGTATAGCTGTGTATAGCTACGTATAGCTGTGTATAGCTGTGTATAGCTGTGTATAGCTGTGTATAGCTGTGTATAGCTAGGTATAGCTGTGTATAGCTGTGTATAGCTACGTATAGCTGTGTATAGCTGTGTATAGCTGTGTATAGCTACGTATAGCTGTGTATAGCTGTGTATAGCTGTGTATAGCTGCGTATAGCTGTGTATAGCTGTGTATAGCTACGTATAGCTGTGTATAGCTGTGTATAGCTACGTATAGCTGTGTATAGCTACGTATAGCTGTGTATAGCTGTGTATAGCTGTGTATAGCTGTGTATAGCTGCGTATAGCTGTGTATAGCTGTGTATAGCTGTGTATAGCTGTGTATAGCTACGTATAGCTGTGTATAGCTGTGTATAGCTACGTATAGCTGTGTATAGCTACGTATAGCTACGTATAGCTGTGTATAGCTACGTATAGCTGTGTATAGCTACGTATAGCTACGTATAGCTGTGTATAGCTACGTATAGCTGCGTATAGCTACGTATAGCTACGTATAGCTGTGTATAGCTACGTATAGCTACGTATAGCTGTGTATAGCTGTGTATAGCTACGTATAGCTGTGTATAGCTGTGTATAGCTACGTATAGCTGTGTATAGCTGTGTATAGCTGTGTATAGCTGTGTATAGCTGCGTATAGCTGTGTATAGCTGCGTATAGCTGTGTATAGCTACGTATAGCTGTGTATAGCTACGTATAGCTGTGTATAGCTGTGTATAGCTACGTATAGCTGTGTATAGCTGTGTATAGCTACGTATAGCTGTGTATAGCTGTGTATAGCTGTGTATAGCTGTGTATAGCTGCGTATAGCTGTGTATAGCTGTGTATAGCTACGTATAGCTGTGTATAGCTGTGTATAGCTACGTATAGCTGTGTATAGCTGTGTATAGCTACGTATAGCTGTGTATAGCTGTGTATAGCTGTGTATAGCTACGTATAGCTGTGTATAGCTGTGTATAGCTACGTATAGCTGTGTATAGCTGTGTATAGCTACGTATAGCTGTGTATAGCTGTGTATAGCTACGTATAGCTGTGTATAGCTGTGTATAGCTGTGTATAGCTGTGTATAGCTGTGTATAGCTGCGTATAGCTGTGTATAGCTGCGTATAGCTGTGTATAGCTACGTATAGCTGTGTATAGCTACGTATAGCTGTGTATGGCTACGTATAGCTACGTATAGCTGTGTATAGCTGTGTATAGCTACGTATAGCTGTGTATAGCTGTGTATAGCTGTGTATAGCTGTGTATAGCTGCGTATAGCTGTGTATAGCTGTGTATAGCTGTGTATAGCTAGGTATAGCTGTGTATAGCTGTGTATAGCTACGTATAGCTGTGTATAGCTGTGTATAGCTGTGTATAGCTACGTATAGCTGTGTATAGCTGTGTATAGCTGTGTATAGCTGCGTATAGCTGTGTATAGCTGTGTATAGCTACGTATAGCTGTGTATAGCTGTGTATAGCTACGTATAGCTGTGTATAGCTACGTATAGCTACGTATAGCTGTGTATAGCTGTGTATAGCTACGTACAGCTGTGTACAGCTGTGTATAGCTGTGGTATAGCTAGGTATAGCTGTGTATAGCTACGTATAGCTGTGTATAGCTGTGTATAGCTGTGTATAGCTACGTACAGCTGTGTACAGCTGTGTATAGCTGTGTATAGCTGTGTATAGCTGTGTATAGCTGTGTATAGCTGTGTATAGCTACGTACAGCTGTGTATAGCTAGGTATAGCTGTGTATAGCTGTGTAGAGCTGTGTAGAGCTAGGTATAGCTGTTTATATATATATATATATATATATATATATATATATATATATATATATATATATATATATATATGATTACATGACGTTTTTCCTATTGGTGCGCGAAACACAAAGTAATAACCGCGTTTTGTTGACATACAGTAAAAGGTCAGGAGAAGAAAATTGAAGTGCAGTGACTTAAAGGATGAGTGTCCACCTAATGCTTTGCGCGCTCACAATGCAATGAGATCAGTGAATGAGAGTGCACGCGATCACTTTGGTCATGTACGCTCGCGGCCATTTTTCGGGCCACGAAATTCAACAAGTGAAGCAATCCCTCGATATTTGAGCAATACTTGCAGTAAATTACTCAATTTATGTTTTTCGTGAGAGCAAAGATGATTTAGTAAGTAGTTATTGTCATATTTTTGATAATATTTGATTACACTCAGAGGGCCGTGGAGTTGTATATCGAGACAAGTATTCGTCGATCGGCGTTTCTTACAAAACCAAACGAAGGCCAGACAAGAGATCATAACTAAATTAGATGCTACTAGAATAGCTAGACTCAAAGTTTTGTCATTTCAATAAGATTGCTGTTAGTTGTTTACAAGTGTTTACCTGTTGGATTGCATCTCCGATTAGGATTTGTTTTCATTAGGCGCTCTTGTCCTCGGCATATGTTTCTCATTGTTTGGTTCTCAGCCGATGATATTATAAGCTTCCGAAAGTCGTTTGAATCGATTCGTAGCGATGTCCGACTCAGAATTTGTCGAAAATAATTATAAACGACACTCCACAAATCTGCCAGCGTGTTCTATTCACAACGGCTTTAATTACAACGACCTTTCAAGTACATATATATTATTTCGCACTTTACAGACTGTGCATATAAACACTTCTGTATGCTGTATACACGCTCCACGTTTCTGACGTATTTCTGCATGTCTGTTTGCTCATAGAATATAGGGAATAAAAGATTAAAAGGATCTTATAGGCTTTGCTAGGAAACTACGTGTCGAAGAGAAATATATTACTTTTGACGCTCCGCGTGAAATTAATTGGCAATGATTTGTCTTTGTCTGAGAACTCAAAAATATTTGGATGGTCTTCACTCTTGTGTTACTCTAGCCTATTCGAAGGGAAAGGAGCCTACAACTACAAACAAAACACTGCGATAAATTGCAATATTGCATTTGAAAATTAAACGCCAGAGAACAAGAGCGCCGAATCAAAACAAATCCTAATCGGAGATGCAATGCAACAGGTAAACCACTTGTAAACAACTAACCTAACAGCAGTACGAATTATGCGTCTTATTGAAATGACAAAACTTTGAGTCTAACTAGCTCTTATTAATGGCATCTAATTTAGTGTCTACGTTTAGTCATGATCTCTTGTTTGGCCTTCGTTTGGTTTTGTAAGAAACGCCGATTGACGAATACTTGTCTCGAAATACAACTCCACGACCCTGTGAGTGTAATCAAATATTATCAAAAATATGACAATAACTACTTACTAAATCATCTTTGCTCTCACGAAAAACATAAATTGAGTAATTTCCTGCAAGGATTGCTCAGATATCGAGGGATTGCTTCACTTGTTGAATTTCGTGGCCCGAAAAATGGCCGCGAAGGTGCACTGTGAGCGCGCAAAGCATTAGGTGGACACTCATCCTTTAAAATGGGCTATCCAATTAAAAATATATAATCCACCACTTGCCCCTGAAGAATTCCAGTGTCTGTAACCCTGGAAGTTATTCAATCCTTTGACAGGTGGGGCCGGGGTATATGGATATAAAATAGAGTAGAGCTCAATGTTAGACAGCCAATGTAAATTCTCGTGCAAAGTTAAGGCCATGTTGCACGAGGCAATTTTTCTTGCAACTTGCAATGCAATCTCTGAGACAAAGGCATGTTAAGTAATAAAGGACTCATGGAAAAATGCAAAACATGAGCCCACATTGCAGTCTCCACTGATTTTGCAACACAATCTCTGATCTACAGACATGTTAAGTAAGTTACTTAGAGATTGCGTTGCAAGTTGCAAGAAAAATTGCCTCGTGTAACGTGGCCTTTAGTCATGCTTAAATGTTTTCTCAACTAGGTGCCTCTTGGAATAATCTTTAAAAATGAAAATTGTAATGAGGAGATGTTATCGGTGCTGCAGCAATTCCATACCTATCTGCCAAAAAAGTGGAATGATGAGTATGATGGCCAACTGTTTGCTGGAGATCAGCTTAGTGTTGAACGGGCTGTAAATACTATATCATCTGTGGCCAATGGGTACACAGCGGAAGATAGACTAGAGGGTATTAACCTTCAGCTGGGTGACTGGCATGCTTCTGTGAAGCTATTGACAGTAAGTGTGCATGTGTATAGGGGTACTCAAATTGACTATAAAATACTAATTAATTTTTTTATATTTATTTAACTTTATATTGCCAACATTTGTGATGTGGTATGTATGTTTTTCCCATTGGCAACTGAATATTGCAGTTCAATTAACCTGTTTGCATGCATGTAATCCATGCCACTGACCTTGGACTCATCAAAAGTGCCCCCCCCCCCCCCCATCAACAATATGGCCTGATGTACAATGACACCTACCTTTATTTAATTTTGGTTAATTCATGATTTATTTAAATATTTAATAGTACTGTACCATAATTACAAATTTTGTAAATTTGTTCATTTTTAGCTGATCTATAATAGGTTCTACAACTGCAAGTCAGATGGTGACAGCTGCACAATGTTCTCAGATCGGACCCTCATTAACCGCAGAAATGTTAAAAGTGACCCACACTCTGCCTATCGAGCCAACAGAGACTTCTTTCTAGTTCTTCTGAAGGCCAGAGTCATTGCGGCTTCTATGAAAGTTCTGCACTTCAAAAACAGTGTGGACAAGTCTTCTAATCCTTTGATTCCAAATGACTTAGACTTACTTGGTAAGTCAGATAAGCTTAAACTGCTGCTAGATCTTTCAGCAAAAGTTGTTGACCAGTATATTTTTGACCAAAACTTTGCAAATCAAATGGTTGATGGTATTGTCCTGGAGCATGAAAAGGAAAATGCACTGAACCAACAACAGCTTACAACTGATGGACGGTTCCCATGCAGGTTTGAAGGCTGTCCAAGATCTTTTAGGTATAATGGGAAAAGCAGGAGAAACCATGAACTTTCACATGATCCTCCAGTAGAAATGCCTGATGAATCATTCACATTGTCACCTACCAAACCAGATGCAACAAAACCTGCAACTAAAGATGATGATTTCCACAATTACAACACTGCATTACTAGCAGATGGATTTCTGTTCCAAAATTTCTTAGATGCCATTAGTGAAGGGGATGGGGAAAGAATTATGCGCCAGTATAAATACATCATGCTATACTGCCGGGAAGATGGTTGTCATAGCAGCAAATATGCCTTGGAATGCTTGTATCAGTTTTTTCTTACAAAAGCTTTGCTTTCAAAGCGAGACAGTGAACGATTTAAATGGAACAGGTCAGTAAACAATTTCTGTAAACCAGGTACAAACATCCCATTAGATTTAGATGTTGAACACAGCAACAATTTCCTCAAACAAGCCATAAAGAACTTGGGTCCAAATGTCTCTGAAAAAGCTGTGACAAGAATTTGTAATGCAGAAAGCTCCACAAGAACAATCATGGACAGCATTGATGGATCAATTAATCGTGTTTGCAGTTCTAGTTCACATGGTGGAGGTTCTGTTGCAAAGGACGTTGACAAGCTTGTGGAGAGACTAAATGAAGCTGATGTTTTTACTTTCCACGAGGCTGGCCGTTCTTACACACAGTTTTGTAATTTCAGGAGGAATAGACTTGAACATTTAAATCTATCTGAAATGTTTAAATGGATTAACAAGCACAAGAAGAATGTTTCTCGTGGAATAAAAGCCAGATAACCATACATAATTTGGAACATAAGACATTCTAGTAACTCGCTTAATTAACAGAACATTTGTATTGCTAACATGGTTGAGTTCATAATTTGGATGGAATTTTGATTGACATGGTTGCAATCTATAAAGAAATGTTTGGAAATTCAGTTTGAGTTTCCCTAACTTCCTGATAAAATTTCATAACTCCCCATTAAAACTCCTAGCTAATGACTTAATGTCCTGAACAATTATATCAAAATCCACTGATCTGTTGAAACGCATTGTTGACCACACAGCAAGTTACAGTAGGAAATCCTAGTTGCAAGTAAGTCAATCAAAATTCCAGCCAAGTTGGGAACTCGATGTTGGAACACTTGAATACTTTACCTGTAGTAAAGACCAGACACATAATTAAGTGCTACTATGGATAATACTATGGAAAGTAAATGTTGTTAAAGATCGACTTTTGTAAACCATTTTAATAGTTCACTATCATTTTCCACAGGATGAACAAACTCTTTATATGGTAATTTTTCACAATTTAATTAATTAATTAATAATTTCACAATTTAAACATCCACTTTTATATTAATTGTCAAGAATATTTCACCCTATATTATTGATAACCGAACCTTTGTAGCATACATTAGATTAGTACTTGTTCATTTTAGTTTATTATGTATATATTGTAAATTCTAGTACTCTGTATTTAATATATAATTACCAAGTGACAAAGTCATTCACAGATCAATCTAATTATGTCATAATAAAGTATTCACATTAATAGGCAGTAGATATGTTGTAATTTATTTTGCTATAAAAATTAGTGCCCAAAAACACTGAAAAAGCACAGTTCACATGTATATGAGTTACATCATGGGGATTTTGAGGGGAGAAGAAAGCCATTACAGCCTCCTGATGAACAAAACTACCTGGTATTGGCCAGATAAAATAGCAAAATATACCACACAGCACAGTGAAAAGCACTGATATGCTCAGTTGCCCCTAATGGGTTAAATATTGTCACATAAAGACAGACTTCACATACCATTAGATTTCAATCTCTGTGATGTGATGGTTTGTGACAACCTACAGGTTTCATCAGAATCAGTCAATGAATGTAAAATATCAATGCTTAGGAACCAGTAAAGTTTATTCCCTGTATAATGTTATATATAGAACCAGGAATTTCATCACTAGATGAGGCATCAGAGTAATTATCTTCCTGGTCAGAGAAAGAATCGTCAACCTGCAACACATTTGGATCCACTGAATCTAGATGTTCCATGGTTGGCAAATTGTCAGCTGCCATACTGATAAAATCATCATCTTCAATAATGGCATCCCATTCTTCAAACCACAAATCATCCATTTCTAACTGTTCAACATTTTCAGACCAGTTATCAGAATCTACATCTTCAAACACTTTACCAACTATTTGTAAAATTTTATGAGCATGTGCTATGTCCCATATTTCAACAAAGTTACACACGTCCTGTAAAACAAACAGGTGTTGTAAGTTATCCATGATCTGCTGAATCTGAATGTCAGAAAATCCAATCACAAAAGAAATGTCAGTCAGGATTTTTAGGTTGTTATTTCCAGAAGTGCACAAAAGTTTTGTGGCTAGTTGCTTATAATATACATTTAATTCTTTCTGAATCATTTCCCTTTGCTGTGGTGATACTTGTCTGGACCTCTGTGGGACATAGCACTGTTTTTTTGTGACTTCTACTGGAAAAACACAACTTTCTTGACATCCTGGCAAACCACATTCGCATTTTGAGGCACAAATGTCACAACACAGGTGACTGGGGAAGATAGTGCTGAACTTTGCTTGAAAGTGCTTTAAAGTGTTTCACGTCTACATTGATCACTTTTAATGTATGACTTAATATTTCCTTCAACATGACTTAACAGCATCCCATTGTATAGCAAAAATGCAATTGATTGGCTCCCATCCCTTCCAGCTCGCCCTGTTTCCTGGGTGTAGGATTCAATGTTTTTTGAGGGTCCAAAATGGATAATTCTTTTGACACCCTTACAATCCACCCCCATTCCAAAAGCTATTGTTGCTATTAACACACGGATAGTTCCACTTTCATCACTAAATGACTTCAAAACATTTTCCTTGTTAGATTCCGGAGTGCAGGAGTGCAGCATTTCAATCAAAACATTTCTTGAATCTGACCCCACATACATCTGCGTTCCAAGCAGTCCTTTCATGATTGCATATAATAAGCCACATTGTTTTATTGTCTGACAGTAAATTATTGTTCTGTCACAATGTTCTTTCATTGTAATAAGTTCCTCTGCCAACCAATCAAAATACTGCTCCAGGTCAATGTCATTTGGCATATATACAACACCATATGTAACATTTCCCTTATTAGGGCTTTCATAAACAACATGTGGGGAATTCATATTCAGGACATCAAAGATGACATCTCTTGTTGTCTCAGTGGCAGTCGCAGTTAGGGCCAGCAACTTCACATTTGGGGCAAGAGTTCTCAATTCATGTAATCGAGAGAAACACACCCTAAACGCTGCTTGCTTCTGATTTGGTGATGTACCCCTAAAAAGCATATCCTACAGAATTAATTTTAATTTGGTTCCTTCATATGGTAAAACAGTGGATCATGGGTCAGTGTGAGAAGGCTAAGTGCAACCTGCAGTAACAGATTTGTTGGCAAATATTAATCATAAAAAAGTACAATGATTATTGATATTAAGATTGCTCAAAGTTGTATTACTGGTCTGGTTTTGCATGCGTTTCAATGAAAAATAATAAATTTGATTATGATTTTGATTGATTTTCTATCCACAGCGTACCAGTTTTTAATTTCAGTTGCATGTGGAAAATTCAGTTTGAAACTTCATGTGGAAAAGTCTTTTATTTACTTGACTATCATTGACACAAAATTATTTGTTTGAATTCATACCAATTTTTGTAATTTATATTAAACTCATTTCATATTACAAAGAACTGCTAGGATTTCAACTAATTGAAATTGTACACACATTGTTGGCTTACCACTGTTTAATGACATGAGCTTCATCGACGGCTAAGGCACACAGTTTGGTTGAATACGTAGAGTTATTTAACATAGATCTCCAGCGCTCGTTCAAAAGCCATGCTTCGGGTGTTCCATAAACAACTGAGAATTTACCTCCCTCGACAAGCAATCTATCTTCTTCCTGTTCAATCGCAGTAAGGCTGATAGCGCGGACACCAATACTGTTGAGGTAACTGACCTTGGTCTGCGATTAGACTTATCAACGGAGACACAACTGCAACAATGTGCCAGGGTGATTCCAACAAAGAATCAAACACAAGCGGCAATGATTGATAAATCAACGATTTACCAACCCCTGTTGGCAAATTGATGAACATATCTTCATTTCCATTAACGAACTTCATAATAGCATCTCTTTGGAAGCGAGTTAACTCTGATATATTAAATTTCACAGCTATCTCTGCAATTGCTTTGTCAAATGAGTCCAACGACGCCATTTTGTTATTGTGCAATATTTAATTTGGCGCGACCGGTTCTGGATTTTTGAGAATCAAGCTGTGATTGGCTAATCTTGGGAAAGGAATGTTGTGCTCGGGTAAGCAGCCGCTCGCGGGGAGGAGGGGGGTGACGACACGAAGAGCGGCTGCGAGGGAGACTAAGGCTGAGGCGGTTAACCGGAAAAGATCGGTTTTGTTTTGAGATCGGTTTTCCAGTTTCTTTCACGGTGGAAAACCGAAAAAAAAACGAAAAACCGATTCAAAGTATATTTGTATTCTTATCCGATGACTACGCATAAAAGACGGACATAAGACAGGTTCACTGGCATTTTGTCGGCAAGCACGTATGTTACCATTAGTGCGCTGAAGCCACTTATTCACCGTTTGTCTACCGTCGAATTGGCTAGTCAAGATGGAGATCTCCCGTTTGCATGTCAACTGAAAACCGAAATTCGCCGTCGTTTGAAGTGAAAATATGTTGCAGAGGATCTCAAAGTTTTGATGAATGTTACTTCATTCCTTGATCCGAGGTACAAAACTGATTTCCTCACAACGGGCATGCAACGGGCGAGTTGGTTCAGGAAGGCAGGACTTGTAAGCACTCCAGCACGAGCGCGGTTAAATCCTGAAAAGGTTGACATGCTCGGTTTTTTGGGCTGAGAATTTGTAAACAAAAAGGCACTTGTATTAAGCGCCTAGAATTTTACATTTTGATGTATAAAACTTTAACTAATTGTAAATAATCAATGTTGGTTGCTACAATATATTTATTTATTGCTTCATAAAGTAAACACACATGTTGGTTTGATTTATTTCACAATAATTTAATTAATGCAGAAGACCAGTTGTGTCGGTTAAACCGGTTTTTTCGTGACGGTTTTCTGTTTCGTTTTTCTTCCAAAACCGCCTCAGCCTATATATTGTCGTGACCACCTGATGATGACCATGGCTATAATTACTTGACCATGACTATTACCACCTGACCATACCATGAGCACCTGACCATGTCAATCATCACCTGACCATAACATGAGCACCTGACCATCTCAATCATCACCTGACCATGCCATGAGTACCTGACCATGTCAATCATCACCTGATCATTTTCATCTGACCATTCCCTGAGCACCTGACCATGTCAATCATCACCTGACCATAACTATGACTACATGACCATGAGCCGGTATGAATGAGCACCTGACCGTGAGCATGTTCATCGCCACCTGACCATAATCACCTGACCATTACTATGACTACGTGACCGTGCATGACTGAGCATCTGACCATGACCTATCACTGTTATTATTATTATTATTATTATTATTATTATTATTAATTTGTATTGTTGTTGTCGTTGTTTTCTATGTTACATGGTATTTGTTTAGGTAATAGCGTGGTGTCGAGTGCAATTTGGAGAAAAACATGCACGAGTAAGTTTTTCAAAGACTATCAAAATTGCACGTGATTCCGAAGGACGAGTGCTATTTGAGGTCTCTGAAAAACTCACGAGTGCGTGTTTTTTTCAAAATTGCACGAAAACATGAAAATGTTAGACAAATATTCTTCCAGCTACGAAGATATGCATATACCACTCATTAACCCATTTAACTGAGAATTACGTGCAGTTTTAACGTGTTAATTGATTTCCCGATTGTATTGACGTTTGATTACAGTGATGTTGAGAAAGGCGGGATTTCTTGAGTACATGGCGAAACTGATCTGGAACACGGGATCAAGGTCATTGAGTGATTTACGTTCTAACCCTATGTTAGTTGCACATTGTATTGGTGCGATGAAGACCATCTCTGGACTTGTGCTTTCGGAGGGTGCTGTAGCAAGGTAACTTGAGGGTGGACATACAAGCAAATGGCATAATTTTAGAGTAGTTTTTATTATCATTTTTTTTCAGTCCCATATTACGAACGAAGCAGACTTCAGTATTTTACTCTGTTTAACGCCAGACTATTTCAGTGATGGATCCAGCTTGATCTGGTAGGGGGGGGGGGGGGGGGTGCTGAGCGAGTGAAGTGAGATCAGGCCTGTGGCGTGGGGCAAGGCAGGGTCTGGGGGGTAGAGGGGCGAAACCCGCCGTTTTAGACATATTAATACCTATGAATTATGTGATAGCTAATATATGAATCATATATCTATGAATCATATGATAGCAGATAGCTATGATACCTAATACCTAGGTCCTATGAAGTTTACACGGACATTGAATGAATGCGTCCTTTAATGTACTTGGATTTGACAAGGCAATTGGCACCCTCTGCACCTCCCTTGGCCAAGGCCAGGGGGGTGCGCACCCAGCCACCCTTGTACCCCCCTGTAAATCCATCACTGGACTATTTTACTTGGAGAACCCTCGGTAGTGAAGCAGTTAAAGGGACTATGGCATTCTATTTTTGGCAATTCTTATACAAACAAAATAGTCCTAAAATTCCACAAAATCTCATATAAACGGTTTTGTGTTATGGTTAAACATATATGCCGTTGCAACAATAACACACTGTCAACAAATAAATTCAATATTTTAACTCTATTTCGCGTCGTTCCCTTTGCTTAACTTTTTGTAGGCGCCATGCGACTAAGTCGACTAAGTCTCGTATGTTTTACTCCAGCTAACGCTAGGCTATTTTACTCTGGATAACGTTGGACGATTTTTTCACCTAAGAAAGAATCCTGCATGTGACGGGAAACAGTTAAGTCTAGCCGCAATTGATCCAGTTCCACGATGAGGCTCGCTCAGTTGTTTAGCAAAAACATTGTGCCTAATTTTGCAAATTTTTGCTCGTCTCGGTCTTTTTGCAAGGTCGGATCTGGTCATTCAACTCAGCGTCCTGTTTCTTGGCTGTTCGTAGGGGCTTGGTTTAAGAACAAAAACGTAATGTCTAATATTAATATTAAAAACAAATGAACTCCACAAAAATGGAATCTATTTGTTAAAAATCCATTTTGTTGAAAAATGGAATTTATTTGTTGTATACAATAAAAAAATAGAAAAACTACATTTCAAAAGATATACTGAATTTTCTTGGGGAATTATTGGGGTATTGAAAATGATAAATCGCGTCAGCTGACGTGATGCATGATCCACGATCGGAAATCGCATAGAAAATCGGCCACTTTCATGGGGCAGTTCGCAGTCCACGTGCTTGCTGACTCACGTGAGTTGTCGGCCATGTATTGATGACGTTTACACGCAGGATATTCGGTCTACGCATGCGTAGCTAATACGGGTCAGCCCGTATTTCGCGAGCCTCGACAGCCACCATTTCCGATCGTGTATACAAATCAAGCAACGCTACTGGCTCGTGATATTGCAGTGAGGACCGTGTTTGGTTTACAGAAATCAGACCACGTTAGTGACGTAATTTCTGCATCTGTACTCAAAAAGATCACAGGCATCAACCAATCAAAAAGCACGCAGAAGTCACGTTATTATATATTAGTATAAATACGCAGGTGATTATACAAAATCCCGCGCGCTGATTGGTCGAACTACTTCGGACTAATTCTAGTGATAATCACCTACAGCGTTTATTCAAAATGGTCGCCAGTCAATTTATTAATGTGACAGACGAGGAAATTAACAGTTTTAAAGAAAACGTTATTCCTAAAAGTACGAAATTGTGTATTTATACTAAAACAATTGTTCGCCTCAGTGAATATCAGTGAATAATAACCTCGACTTCTCGGTTATTATCCACCGATATTCACCTCGCCTTCGGCGAATTTAAAGGTCAACTTAAGCCAACTTACATTTTTCGCTTTATATATGTGTTAAAGCACGTAGAATCCGAATATTCGTTGATTTGGGGATGTTTAATCGACGAATTTTGAAGTGTTTTTATAAAAACCCGTGTTGTATAAAGAGTCTGGCACTAGCAAGTGTGTGACGTAAACGGAGGAACGGTGTTACGATCCATTAAAGTAAACACACTCGAAAAGCGTCAGATACTTTAATACGTATGCAGTTGGAAACTTGCCCAAGTTATATTCATCATAAATCAGCTTTTCTTATGATTTCAATCGTCCAGGTTCAACTGTTTACGTCACAAACTTGCTAGTGCCAGACTCTTTATACAACACTTTTTTTTTAGAATGAGTCGTTAAAAAATTCAGGAATCGAAAAAAAGTGCGGTTTGCTTCAAATTTTTATCATCATATTCGTATTCTCCATACTTTGGCGCATATATAACAAGCCGGAAAAATAATTTGCCTTGGTTGACCTTTAAATAATGTTTACTGATGCTATGAGATTTGCTCTCTGATTACATGTTTGCTAAGCTCAGACGGATATTTTTTGCTAGATGTTTGCAGTATGGTGTCATTAAGGAGGTCATTCGTCTTCTCTTCTGTATCAATGACGCAATAATTCGAGCAGAGAAAGAACAAAAAATGGAGCTCAAAAACCAAATGAATGCGACTACCAACTCTGATCTGTCATTTTTATCAGGAAATTTTCCTCATGAGGTGGAGGAAAAGGTACCGTTTTCATCAGGTATACATTTTTTTTCTATTTTTTAAAAAAATTTTTTGGCATCATTTATTTTCCAAATTTCTTAGAGTTTTTTATTTTCCGAACTTCTTAGAATTTTTTATTTTCCGAACCTCTTAGAATTTTACGGGCCATTTACGGGTTCACGCCCGGTGTGTTGGTGATTCATAATAACTCTTCGAATCGCTCACGTGCCGGCGATGTTTCATCGCAAGTAAAACATTTTTGGGGAAAAAAATGTCATGCTGTCACTTTTTATGGAGATTTTTTTAAAACTGGTTTGGGAAAAATTAGGTAGAGGCATGCCGTTCACCGCCAATTTTGTACCCAGACTCCACTCTCCTCCCCTCCCCGACTACCATGCACCCCATATAAAAATCCTGGCTTAGGGTTCAAATCCTCTTACCTGTTTACCAGAATTGAATTGGGTGTAATGTAGATAGAGTAAATCTGTATGAATCAATCTTAGGTACTGTCGTAACAGTGACTCGTATAGAGTGAGGTTAGATATCATTGGACATTTTCTATTAGAATTACGGGTTGGATAAATTACTTACTTGAGTTTATTAAAGCTAGAGGATGATCTTAGTGAGGTAAAATTAGCACTTATCCTTATGGCCTGAATGACCAGTTTTGTATTAGCTCAGTTGGGACAAGTTAAAAAGGTCTTACCAGACCTAGTCTCGCATGAATAAACATTATAGACCCTAAACCCAACTAAAAACCTTACACCTTAGACAGTCATCTCTTTTAGCCAATATCATGCTATATAATTACTTCCACGCCGACTTGAGATGTGTGGTTTTCGTGTGGAAGTGTCATGATAATGAGATTTTGTTTAAAAATGGATTAAGTAAACGGCTTTTAACTTGTTACGAAACGGAGCTAATGTATTATCAGTTTTACCGGCAGTGATTTTGCCGTAGAAACCCGAGAGAAAAGTTTCGGTTTTGATTTCCGAAGGTTCTGATGTTGCAATTCCCTTGGTAACCCCCTATGACGTGTATTTTCTACCATAAGTAATAATGACTAGCAACATTGCAATGAAACGTTTGTTTTCCATGTGACGTTATGTGTTTATTCAAATCTATTATAATTGTCTTTATAATTATTCTTATTATAATTATTTTTATCTTTTTAAGAAAGTCTAGATTGCACTTTTTGTTTGCAATTTTGTCTCAATTGTTGTTAACAACGGGCCAAAAATATTAAAAACGAGACCTTAATTTTAGTGTTGTGTGTAATAATATATCATACACGAGGAAGAGTGTTTCATCAGGATATACAAACATCGAGACGTTTGTTGAAAACCGAGGCGAAGGCAAGGTTTTTGAACAAACTTCGAAGTGTTTGGATATCCTGATGAAACACTCCTTCAAGTGTTTGATATAGCATCATCAAACAAATCAGTATTTTAAGAGAAAACCAAGATGAAAGTTTTCTTAATTTATGTAATTTCTTCCTCCGATATCCAAACCACAGACACGGTACTGATTTCCTTTGTGTTTTCCTCATGAATTATTAATGAGTTTGACATGCTTAAGCAACAGTTAATATCTATAACATATTTTAAACTATACTGTATTTACATTATATATACCTTTATTGATTTTTTGTAGTCCACGATAGTACGACGGCTCATCAGGGCAAGGACACAATGGACGACACTTTGAGTGAGGGAGTGCCTTTTACTTACGAAGATTTTGAAGAAGCTTTCATAAGCCTCACGCAGCTTTCTGTTACCATTCTCTACCATTGCAGCAAGCTTGATCTAGCGGAAGATTCTCTATACACTGCGCTGTCGGTGCATGTTCTTTGGTGTACCTTACTCACCTGCAGAGATCAACTGAGGAGAGCTATTGCCATACCAGTTGAGAATATTATTACGAGATGTTGCGGTAACAGAAAATATCCGTTAGTAATCAACCCAGGTAAGTGCACGCACGGCCATTATTTGGCTGTGTCATCTGTAGAAGTTTCTACCGCAATTATCAAGGGCTTCCATCATAGATAATGGAAGAGGAACTGGATAGGAAACTTAAAATGAAGTTACGAAACCGAAAACGATGTTTGCACAACTTGCTATGGTAATTATATACTTGCAAGCAGCTAATGCACCTAACGGGTGTATTAGCTGAAATCAAACAATAATGTAATATCACGTAAGTTCAGAAGTGTCTGATTTTAGCGATGTGACCACCCGTTCGGTGCCATTGTAAGTGTATAATTACCATAGCAAGTTGTGCAAACATCGTTTCCGGTTTCGTAAGTTTCCTATCCAGTTCACCTTCCATTATCTATGCTTCCACTAGCGGGGGGATGAGGACTTATCGTCCCTCCAAAAAAGTTTTGATGGGGAATACTCTCCCCCCAAATTAAACATAGAAAAGGAAAGAAATAAAGAACTAACTCTAATTTAATATATACAATATGAGCGGCTAAACTACATATGGGCATTTACAACGCGAGCCGAAATACGACTTATCCAATTCCCACATGCACCTAACTGTTCTGGTTTATCAACAATCTTTGCACAAACTTAGAACAACAACCATTAAACCGATCACAAGCATTACCAGCACCTTGCTAAAGACTTTTCCAAAACGCATTACTAACAAACAAACAAACAAACAAACAAACAAACAAACAAACAAACAAACAAACAAACAAACAAACAAACAAACAAACAAACAAACAAACAAACAAACAAACAAACAAACAAACAAACAAACAAACAAACAAACAAACAAACAGTAAATTTTTTTCCCCGCCAACACTGACAAACAAATACCGACAGCACCACCGAAAAACTACACCCACCTCCCCTGACAACACCCACCACAGATTCCACACATACTGCAATCGAGTGAGATAATGAATCAGACATAAATATAGGCGAACCTGATAGAAACATTTCACTTGACTCTGAAGATGACCGCCGCCGAAGCCATCGAAATGTCAGTCACTCTAATCTAGACGAGCAACTTGCTCAAACATGTTTTAATCTTTACGATATTAGCTTTTTATAAGCTGAGTAATCGATAGGAAAGTTTATGCAAATCAGGACGGATTTGTATCCGATTTCATAATTCTGGATTCCATGAAGAAAATTTAAAAGAAATGAATGTTTAATCAGGTGTTGTAAATCGGATTTACAAATCGGATTTACAACACCTGATTAAACATTAATTTCTTTTGAGTTTTCTTCATGGAATCCAGAATTATTAAAGTGGTTCTCTGATGAAAATATTGTTGGAAATGTTTTTTCATAATTTTAAAGATCAAGATATGCTAGTTAGTAAAATTGCAAAGTTTCATTTCAAAATTTGTTGAAGAAAAGGTGCTATTTTACGTGTGAAGTTTGTATTTGGGAGCGCCGCCATTAAAGTGGTCGAGCTTGAGAAGAATGAGTCGAGGAAGCTTATGAAGTCATAGACACAATAACAACAATAACCCTTTTGTTGACAACAACAATGATCTTTTGTTTTTGTTGAGTCTATGACGTCATAAGCTTCCTCGACTCGTTCTTCTCAATGGCGGCGCTCCAAAATATAAACTTCGCACGTAAAATACAACTTTGTTTTGGAGAATTTCGAAATAAAACTTCTCACAATTACCAACTACCATAATATCTTTAAGGTTATGCAACAACCTTACCAACAATATTTTCATGAGAAAACCACTTTAATGATTAGATCGGTAATAGATACATTATGCGCGACTGAACTTTTATGGGATTTAAATGGATGTATGCATGATGCAGCTAAATAACCATGCTTGCCAATTATTTTGGAGATTCAAGCCATTTTAGCTGAGTTAATCGAAGGAAAATTTGTTGGACGGTGTTGTATCCGATTTACAACATACTAATTAGGACCATTAATTAGGATATTTGTTTTTTCTTCATGAATTATTCATGCGTATTTTATGTAATAGATAAAGTATGGGCAGCGATCTGTATCTGATTTACAAGGCGAGCTGCAAGCGAGCCGTAGTAAATCAGATACAGATCGGCTGCGAGTGCTTTATCACACTTATCAAATGGACGCATCTAAATAGCCATGTTTTCAAACTATTTTTCAAGTTGGAGTGATTTTAGCTAAGTAAATTGAGGAAAGAGTTTATGTAAATCAAGACGAATCTGTATGCGATTTACAGATATTGATTAAATATTAATTTCTTTTGAATTTTCTTCATGAATTTTTAATGAATTTGATAATTAAGTTTATTGCTTGCAAATGTTACGGCAAGGATAAAAAATAAAAGTACTTGACAAAAGTCGTATTAATTTACTATATACAAGGCCAAATAAAAACATACGTTTTCTGCTATACCGTATCGGCCAATATTGAGTGGCTTGTGATTTTATACTTCTAAAAGCGTGGTTCACTTTTGGTTGATTATATTGATGATAAAATTTGTTTATATTATATTTTTGGTTCACATATTTATATTTTTGTCCCATAGAGAGACCTCCTGTGTGCCTCGACCGCAAAGAAATGACAGGAGCTTTAATGCTTAGTTCTGATCGTTCAGAAGTTATTAACTTTAACTGGACGTTTGAAAGTGTTCATGCTACACACGCAGTGGGTAGAACAAGGCATAGTCATGGCGCCAAACCAACTGGATGGTACTATGAAGTTCAAATAAAAACACCAGGCATCATGCAAATAGGTAAGTTGTGGTGAATGTAGCGGAGAGGCCATGCATAGAGAGATAATCTGACAAAATGACTGCATTCTGACTATACGTGAAAAAGTGCAATAAAATTGTTTTGTTTCATAAATTAACTGTAGTGTAAAAGAGTTTTTGGCAACTGTAGGTTGGCGCACGAGTGTCTGTAAGTATGGTCCGGAGAAGGGTGTTGGTGTGGGAGATGACGTGCACTCGTGTGCGTTTGATGGCGCTCGCATGAAGGTCTGGAATGGACCAGCGTGTCGGCAATTTGACAATGATTACGGAACGAAATGGGCTGTCAATGACATTGTTAGTTGTTTATTTTCCTGGGATGGTGAAGTCTCGTTTTGGCTAAATGGAGAAAATCTTGGGGTTGCATTTGAAAATATGAATCCTGAAATAGAACACTATCCTGGAGCATCATTGGCAATGGATCAACATTGTTGTTTCAATTTTGGAGGAGAGAAACCATTTCGGTATGTTACAATGACCAATAATCTAACTGTTTTGCCTGAGCATTGCTTGGTTTACTTGATGGTTTTGTTCCTTTCTTCCGTTCTCTTTTTGTCTCTTCTATCTGTTCTACTTCTAACCGGTCCTTTGCTTTCTCTTCTTACTCTACTGTATTTTATTTTACTCAACTTCACTCTGTTTTCTTCTGTTCTTCTCTTTTCTTTCTTTCCTCTTCCTAGTCCTCTTTCACTTCTTCTTTTTTTTCTCCTTTCTCTTCTTCCTGTTCCTCTTCTTAGCCCTCTTTCTTTTCTTCTTTTTTGCCTTCTTCTTCTTCTTCTTCTTCTTCTTCTTCTTCTTCTTCTTCTTCTTCTTCTTCTTCTTCTTCTTCTTCTTCTTCTTCTTCTTCTTCTTCTCCTCCTCCTTCTCCTTCTCCGTCTCCTTCTCCTTCTCCTGCTGCTCCTCCTTCCCCTTCCCCCTCCCCCTCCCCCTCCCCTTCCCCTTCCCCTTCTTCCTCTTCCTCTTCCTCTTCTTCCTCCTCTTCTTCCTCCTCCTCCTCCTCCTCCTCTTCTTCTTCTTCTTCTTCTTCTTCTTCTTCTTCTTCTTCTTCTTCTTCTTCTTCTTCTTCTTCTTCTCCTCCTCCTTCTCCTTCTCCGTCTCCTTCTCCTTCTCCTGCTGCTCCTCCTTCCCCTTCCCCCTCCCCCTCCCCCTCCCCTTCCCCTTCCCCTTCTTCCTCTTCCTCTTCCTCTTCTTCCTCCTCTTCTTCCTCCTCCTCCTCCTCCTCCTCTTCTTCTTCTTCTTCTTCTTCTTCTTCTTCTTCTTCTTCTTCCAATACTTCCTCCTCCTCCTCCTCCTCCTCCTCCTCCTCCTCCTCCTCCTCCTCCTCCTCCTCCTCCTCCTCCTCCTCTAATTTTACTGTTGCCTATATTTTTGACAAATCTGTTTTGTTTTGTTGTACTTAGATACTGGATGCCTGAAGGTTACATTGGAGTCAACGATGTCGTTGGAAAGCGAGTGTACTCTAGACGACCTCGCTCTAAATCATACACCAAAGGTAGCTTTGAAAGTATCGCCGAAGAAGACGAAGAAAGCTCAGAAGATGTAAAGAATATTCGTAAGTTGAAAATGACATGATGCAGTGGTGGAGATAAGGCGCTCTTAGACTGCGTTCACACGAGTCCGGTGTAGAAGATAAACGGTAAAATGTGGTTACGTTCACACGAATCCGTCATAATTTAACGACGCTTTGAAGGCGTTCACACGACACCGGAACCTTCTGGTGTATATCCAGTATTTCAATGCTGTGCATTGTTTAAATAGCCATATCTCGCCAAAAGTAAATGGAAACGAGAAGCAATTCAAAGAATATTATCCCCCAAGGTGTATAGTGCATTCTAGGTTTTCAATTTTAGTCTTTCCGTTAGGAACTCACCTTATTGACTTCATCTTCTCCTATTTACACTGCCTAGTCATTGTTGTAATAATGTTATAATTGTTCAAACAGCAGCACAAGTCCTTAGCAGAAGCTTTCCGAAGTCGAGAAGACAAATAAAGTTTTCCATCGCTGAAAAATACGCCAGCCGTTTGGTTAGGAGCCGAAAATTTAGGAACTGGGTACTAAAGCGGAGCGAAAAAGTGCCGGATCTTGTGTTCACACGGCACCGCCAAGGGTTCCGTTTCATTTCGCTCCGTCCAGAAATCGTTTTCAAAACGCTCCGGTTAGAGCGCCGTTTTCACACAATTTCGATCCGGTGCCGTGTGAACGCAACGGCGTTTTGTGACTTTCTAGCGCCGTTTTCAACTCGCTCCGGACTCGTGTGAACGGGGTCTTATAGACCATATTCATAAATGGCTATGGAATTAATATTCTTTTATGTGCATATAAATCTGAACTCGTTTTCATGTATGAAATTCAAAAGAATCTTTACTCTAAAATGAGGTCAGAGGGGCTAATTTATATGCACATAAAAGGATTTTAAATCGCCGGCCATTATTTATGGATAAGGTCTATAGGGGCCTACCAAAAAATACAGTGTGCCCATCCAGAAATATCTATCTTTTCTTTTTTCATGTTTAAATTTTTATGTTTAAATGAAATATCAATCTTTCTTTTCTTCGCATCAATCTGTAGGCCTCCGCTGCACAGTTAATTAGTGCAGAATGGTCAAACGCGTCTAGACAGTCTCGTCAACAGTGGATTTTTTACGGAAATCCTGACGTTTCCCATCAAATTAATGCGAACTTGTTCTTATGTGTTCAAGACTTTATCATTAACCAAGCGTTTCTCTTAATCTAAATTGCGTTAGACCATCTGTTATGCGATATTGTTTTTAGTGTCTGTTCTCTCAAAAATAATGTCAATCGTGTAGCAAGAATTCCCTAGATAAGCCTCCGGCTTTTGGAATAATTGCTAAGAAATAAAATATTGTTTAAATAAAACAATATCAGTGCGACTTACAAAAAGTGTTGCGCCAAACTTGATTCTGCCATCCTATTACAACATGCGCAGTTCTTTATTCGAGTTTATTCAATCTTTAAGGGTATCGGCGCCTACAACAGATAAATGTTACTTCAAACGAGGGTTTGTTCTTTGTTTTGCGAAAGGAAAATACAGGAACACCACTTGTAGTTTAGATATAATGGAATGTTTCATAACCAAAGAGTTTCCGAAATTCTGTACAAGAAAAGAAGATTAAAATTCGCAGATATGACACCAACTTTAAAATAAGAAAAAATGTTCAGAAGAAAGAACCCTGAGATATCCTATTTCAGGCACCTTCTTTGTCTATTGAATGCCATCTGACGCTGTCCTAGAAATACACTTTTCTTTGGGTTGTAGCTCTAAAGTGTTTTAAAGATTTCGCGTGGTCAGCATTGTAGTACTGCGCTGATGTGTTTGCCTTCCTGTTTCTTTATTTCTTTTTGCTTCTCTTTTCCTTTTGTTTTCCCTTCCTTTCATTTCTCTCTCTTCTTTCCTTCTATTTTCTTGATTTCCCCCCTTTTTTCGATTTTTCTTCTTTATTTTTACTGTGTAACATAATAATATGAATTGCATGCTTTCGTAGATATCTCGAGACTACAGCGTTGTTGCAGCAGTGAACCGTCACTTCGGAAAAACGATGGTAACAAACAACGACAATCTCTGTCGAGTGTTGACGAAAGAAGGCGGTTCTCCTCCAGCACGTCAAGTTACAACACAGAACGTCCTTCTACACCAAACTCCAGTCACGTTTCAACACCATCTACCCCGTTCACACCAATAACTCCTCTTTCGCCATTTTGGTCACCCGTGTTTTCCCACCAGAGTCCAGGTAATCACTATAATGTGTTATTATGTGCGAATTTTTCCTACAGGTGGCACTTCTATTTTTCCAAAATGACAATCACAAATGCATCTAAGGCGACAGAGTTATGTGATAGAGGAGCATACGCTAACGCTCTGTTACCTGTTCTGTAATAGAATTGAAACACTGCATTTCCTCACGGAAAAGCGTTTAAGTTGTCGCGAGAATATCTCGTGCACTTAAATTGGATAGAACTCGCCTCCAATCCCTGTGCGGCTCGATAGCTCAACAGGTAGAGCGGCGGATCGGAATCCCGAAGGTGCGAGTTCAATTCCATTCTTTGGTAATGACCAAAAGGATTGCAGGCTCTGAGTATGAGATTGCAAGATCGTGACCAGCCGTCTGGCCGCTAATGATGAAAGTTGGCGTTCGGGTATACCTTCAGTGTTTATTGTTCATGGTAAAGTACTTTTTCCAACCTGTAAAGGCGGTTTTCCACTAGGCGAAAAATGTCGCGCGAAGCGACATTTTCTTTTGTCTCGCAAGCTCTCGAGTGGAACTAATTAGCCAAGACAAAAGAGAAATGTCGAGTCGGTCGACAAATATCGCCTAGTGGAAAACCGCCTTTATACCTAGATCACACGTGAAATGGTTTGTGAATATTATCATTATTTATCTAGACTATTCCAATAGAATGTTAGAATATGCACAGTATTAACTACTCATTCGCCAGAAACATCTACGAAATATACAGACTTTAGTGGCCATGCAGGTGGCGTCTAGAAACCACCAGGTTGTGCCCCCCCCCACCACCACCCCCACCACCACCCCCACCCCCCCCCCCCCCCCCCCCCACCCCCCACCCCCCCCCCCCCCCCCCCCCCACCCCCCACCCCCCACTCCGCGCCAACACATTTTTGAGAATAAATTGACCATGTCCCCACCCCAGGGAAAGATATAATGTGCCAAGGTCCCACCTCTGGGCAACAAATTCAGGTCTAAACCCCAAACGAAAACACAGATAAATCACTTCAAATCAAATCAAGAAGCACACAAATAGAAGACAACACATCATGAACTCAAGGTAACGCTATTTTATTGAAAAATTTGTCGTATTTTAGCTCATTTAACGTCCGATTTACTTGGAAGTTTGAAACCTTATATTTCAAATATATTTCCGTTAAAATGCCCGCACGGCGCTCGCCACAACTTGAGCTTGGGCTACCTGTGGTGCGGATCAGACATACTTTCCCACAGTGCATAGCAAATGCGAATGTTCCAAATCTCGACCCCCAGGTTATGTACTTCTGGCGATAGCCTTACCCCCGGGATTAGCAAAAATGGTGAATGCCCGGGGTGGCCCGGGGGGAGGGATGGGCACAGCTGGAATTGACTGATACATAGTGAGGTCTTCACGATTAATTAAAATATTATATAATTATACAAGATAATAAAAAGTAAATGTGGTAAATAAATCAGAAGTTTTGTTGATTCGATTAATTACAGTCAAAATGGAAATACCTTCCCACTTCTTCTTCTGTAGTTCGTTGCGTATTACTGTATTTGTGTAACTGCTACCGAAGCCTGAGAACATTTTTTGTTAAAAACTGTACAAAAATAGTATATAATTTAGCTTTAAATGGCATTTATTCATAATATAATGGATGTTTATCCCAAATCGATACCAATAGATGAATATACATCAAGAATTGGCGATTTTACCGCTAGACTTTCCTCTGGCTTCAGTAGCGGCAACAGAAATACAGTAATACACAACCAACTGCACATGCAGAAGTGGGAAGGTATTTCCGTTTTGACTGTAAGAAATTGAAAATTCTTTTCTTGAAGCATATTGAGTCTCTGAATCGACTTACTATGGAACATAGTCAATCGAGATATGGTCTGGAAACTCAGCTGAAGTCTTTGGTCTATCTTTTTGTTCGCTTTTATGCATTTTTGTGCACGGTGCACGGTCACTGAACACAGTGTATTTTAGTATAATGAACGAATTGTCCAATAACAACGTTTCAGTTCAATCACTCAACCGTGCTATTTAAATATTAATAAACCCAAAACAAGGGTTGTGCACGGTGTAAGGTACGGTTCAACATAAAATCACAGCTCATTATAGGCGCTTTGAAGTTTGCCGAGTTTCCAGACCATATCTCGATTGACTATGTATGGAATGTTTGTTAATATTTTGAATTTATTTTATATATGTAGATTTGTTTTCCTCCATCCCGTGGCTGTATTTCGAAGCTGAAGTAAGTGAATCAGCATATCGCGCAAGAAATGTTGGATACTTTCACGCGAAATCAGGAAACAGTTCATCGTGTGAATTCCACGAAAGTCAAAATATGTCATTTCCTTCGCAAAATGTCGAGAGTTTCAGTCTCGTGCGAGCTCCGTCGGTGATTGGCTGCGGCTTGCTATGGCCCGAAGGAGTTTTCTTTACTTTAGATGGTGTATTTAGCAACAAAAGCGACGTTCTTCCAGACGATGATATCGAGGCAGGTAATGTTCTTGCTTACGTCACATGTCCTCAAGTTAAAGTGAACTATGGACAAGAACAGTTTCTCTTTAAGCAAGCCAATGTTCTTGAGGAACGTCTATCCGCGGCACAGCTGCTGCATTCTTTCTCTCGTCAACTGCTTCAAAAACTCGCATGAATTTTTTGGATCTTTTTTTTTTGTCTGAATGGATTGTGAAATGCATGTGTATATGTGATCGCGTTTGATATGCGACATACGCAGTTTATCTATACTATAAGGAATACTTAAGAACTTTGGTAACCTTCTAGCAGCTACGTCTAATGTTTGGTTTCGTCACGCGTTACAAACGACTTCTTTGTGTACGTTTCAACCTCCCATAAGTACACTATATATATATATATGTATATATATATATATATATATATATATGTAATGTTTACAACACGAGCGGCCGTGTTGTATTGAATTATACAATCACGAGCCGAAGGCGAGTGATTGTATATTCAATACAACAAGGACGCGAGTGTTGTAAATAACTTGTGAAACGAATAAATAGTAAAAATCCCTTTGGGATAATCATATTGAGATGCTAATTAGTTACAAGCACTAGTGGTTTGTATGGGGTTTACAGGGGTATACATGTGACGTAATTTATGAAATTGGATTGGCTGCAAAACTCATGAATTATTAATGAATTTCACAAATATATATATATATATATATATATATATATATATATATATATATATATATACTCATTAATAATTCATGAAGAAAACACAAAAGAAATCATGACCGTGAAGGAGGTTGTATATCTGATACAAACCACACGTGGTTGTATCAGATATACAACCACTAGTGGTTGTATATTAGGTCCATCTCCGCTCTAAAACATTGAAAATGAGCTTTTTCTGAATTAATCTGAACAAATATTACTCATATTAACATCAAAGACTTGGAGTATTTTAAGCTATTTACGATATTCGTGTCCGTGTTGTATTGGATATGACAAGCTCTCGCCTTCGGCTCGAGCTTGTATATCCAGTACAACACGGCCACTCATATTGTAAATACTATATATATATATATATATATATATATATATATATATATATATATATATATATATATATATATATATATATAAACTATAAAGTCAGCCAGTCAGTTTCGAAATCTACCAACAGCATGCAGGACTTGTAAGACAAACATTGTCGCGTATACGAGGCTCTGAGGCCCCATTCACACTATACCGGATAGCTTTTGTGCCGCACGAAAACCCTACCGGAAAGGCCTTCTACACACACAAAACGCCTGTTCCGGTACAATTTCTGCGTCGCTCCGATCTCAAAAGAGGTACATCTTTTATTGGATAGCTTTTTGTGCCGTTTCAGTTCCAGTGTGAACGGAGATCGAAATCGTTTCGGAAGTAAATTAATAGAATAGAGCGTGGTGATTGGTATGCAAATTAAACATTTTAACGTCACATGTGCATAGTGAGTTGTTGAAAAAAGTTATATACCTTTGCTATTATCAAACCAAAATAATTCGAGGGAAGCATGCATGTGCGTGTGTTTCGCCTGTAAATTTTCAAGTGATTATATTTTACAATAGCAAATATATATATAACGTTTTTCGATAACTCATTATGCACGTGCATGTGACGTCGCGACATTTACATCAAACAAACTGAAATATCTCCAGAACGAAGCAAGGAAACGAAAAACTGCAAAAGACGTTACTCTATCATTTTAAGTGTTCTTTCAAATAAGACAAACTTAATTTTCGTTTCATAGGCATTTTAAGTATATTTCAGTAAGGAACAACAACTCGAGGTAAGGCGACCATGCAGAGAAATCACAAATACGCCTCATGATCTCGGTTTCGCAATCTCAGTTTCCGGATGATGCAATAATTGCCAATCCTCGACGTAGACAAAAAAATAACACAGAACGGAGCCGAAACCTAGACTCGGTTACCACAGTAGCCCGAGTAAAAAATGCAATTATAAATTCTCGTTACCTTTGACATTCCGTGTTTTGTTGACATATACAGCACCTGTCTATTTGCACTTGGCCTTTATTATATACTTGCATTATTTATCTATCGTGTAAACGCCAAATGCACATTTCTCAGACCCATGCACGCAACATTGCATGTCTGATTTTTTTCATTGAAGAAAGAACAAACTTGCAAAATATGAGTCAGTATAATTTTTCTACATTATTTTGTTTTTGCATTTTGCACGAACATCCCAAAAAAGTACACGTCTTTGTATAATAAAGTTGCTGGCATGCAATTAATAGTTTTTCAAAGCGAAACGTACCGTGTAAATTTCATGTCATCTTTTGCGACTGTTTTTTTAAATCACTTTTTATCGTTCTGTATTTACCGTATAGTTCCGAAAGTAGCGACCCCCTGAAAGTAACAGTAAAATTGGACGGCTCTTATTAAATCTCGATAATAGCGAGTAATACACACAAATAAATCCTGTTTTAGCAACAACTGTTGATAGTAATTTTCGTCTTTTATATAGGAGATAGAGCGTGTACCGGTGTAAAAGATAACGATTTTAGCACCCCTAAAGTAACGACCCCCGAAAATAGCGAGCACCCGAAAGTAGCGGTCCCTGAAGGCGGTTTTCCACTGGGCGAAAAATGTCGCGCGAAGCGACATTTTCTTTTGTCTCGTAAGCTCTCGGGTGGAACTAATTAGCCAAGACAAAAGAAAAAAGTCGCTTCGCTCGAAAAATATCGCCTGGTGGAAAACAGCCTTTAAAGGCTGCTAATTTCGAAAGTAACGAGGGTCGTTACTTTCGGAACTTTACGGTATCGTCAACAACTGCTTTGAATGGTTTCGTCAATTAGCTGAATTATTTAGACCACTTCGTAGCGAGAATTTACTTTTTTTGGCAATTGTACTCTTGCACGCACGATAACTGCACCATTGATAGATATTCTTTAGTTTTAGTTTAAATTGCTCACGATATGTAAGTTGTTTCCGGCAGGTGACTGCGTAAATCTCTAAAATATTAAACAAGAGGAAGATCGTGGGAAGCTATATGCAAACGCGACTGATGAATAGCAATTGTGTTTTTCTACTGACAGGTATATAACATACAAAACTTCACCCGTGTCATGCACCAGTTTTTTTCAATGGGGAAAGTAAATAAGTTTCAGTCTCTGACAGAGGACCTTTGATCGAAACGTGCAAACATTCCTTATATAATCATTATTCTTGGAATTCATCAATCTTTTGCAGCACACTACTTTTATAATTACTGTAAACTCAGCTTCGGTTCTTTGAAGGTCTTAATAGTTAGCTTATACTAATCAATTAAAATTATTATTGTGGACAGTGAACTCGGGTGGAGAATAATATTAAGGCCCTGATACACGGCGCTATTATTCATGCAACTTGTCTCGCAGTGATGACTCATGCAGCATTGCAGTTGCAGGACAGAGAGTGTACACGCTACAATGAGTTTATGCAATTTTCCAATGATTTGGATTTCGATAAAAGCGGGTAGACTGGAGAGAGGCTCGATTGAGTGCCAAATCACAACAAAATATTACGAGACAAGTTGCTGAAGGGGTCTTAAGCAGGTTTTCCACTAGGCGATTTTTTACGCGCGAAGCGACTTTCTTTTGTTCGAATTCAATAAATTTCTAATTAGTTCCAGCTCAGGGCTCATGAGACAAAAGAAAAAGTCGCTTCGCGCGAAAAAGTCGCCTAGTGGAAAACCGGCTTTACACGGTGCAACACTGAAACAAACTGCTGCAATCGTTACATGAAAAATTGCACCGTGTAACATGCTGTGCAATGGTCAAAGTCGTTGCGAGACAAGTTGTAACAATCGTTGCACAAAGTAGAATCAGGTTCGATCTACTTTCTGCAACAATTGCAGCAATTTGTTTCAGTGTTGCACCGTGTAACACCCCTTCAGCAACTTGTCTCACAATATTTTGTTATGATTTGGCACTCAATCGAGCCTCTCCCCAGTCTACTCGCTTTTATCGAAATCCAAACCATTGGAAAATTGCATAAACGCGTTGCAGCGTGTAACACCCCCTGCCTTGCAACTGCAATGCTGCATGAGTCATCATTGCGAGACAAGTTGAATGAAAAATTGCACCGTGTAATAAATTATTATTCTCCACCCGAGTTCATGCACTGTCCCACAATAATCATTCGAAATCGTCATGTATGAAGACATGAAATATCAAGTAGCCAAAGTACTATCCATTCGACCTTCAGCTCCCAACTGGACCTGTAGCTCAGTTGGTAGAGCATCGGACTAGCAAACCGAAGGTCGCGGGTTTGAATCCCAGCCTAGCCAAGTAGAGTTTTCTCTACTTGTCTGGTATGGTTCGTCACTCGGAGTAACACCTTTAAAGTGGCATTACGACCGAAAATCATTAACGATTTTTGCGGCTTAATCACTTCTTATGCTTAGAAGTTATACAAATATAAGAGTAAAAGCAACTTTAAGGTTGATTTGAGTGCATAAACATCGATTAAATGTCGTATAATTTGGCATAAAATCACTCCGCCATTTCGTTTTTGGAGTCCGCGAAATCAGTCAGCGGTACTACTTTGTGACGTCATCTACTCAACACAAACGATTGTTGATTTGTTATACCTGTTTTGTTAAAAGTGTCTTCACCTTCCGAGTCGAGTTCTAGAAACTCTGACACCGAAAGCGAACTTTATGCGGACACTGCTGGTATGGATGGGGTCAACAATGAAGTGTTTGACAACGATCTAGAGCCGCTTGTAATGACTATATGAGGAAGAAGCGCACCAGAGGAAGCGCACCAGAGGAAGCGCACACGAAGGAGAATACAAGAGAACAACAAGTACAGCAGGAATTTTCAAGACGTTTTATTAAAGCGTGAAGTCCCAGTGCAATCATGGTACGTAGTTATTAAAATCTTATTATTGAGAGAATCATCGGTTGTGTAGTTTCCAAAACAAGCGAATGTTTTTCTAGGTGTATTAATAAAGTGTTCGTGTTGCTCTCTCGAAGGCCGGAAAAAAACTAACAGTGCTTGGGCGGTAAGGAGAATCAAACCCGCTGTATTACCGAACACCCAGGATTTAACGACGTTTATTTACTACGCATTTTATTGTTATGAGCCACGGATATATTTCGACGTCCGACGCAGACCTTGGTTACATTTCTATCAACATCCATGCTAGCGCTATTAAAGAGGCGGACTTGGAGCAAGTCTACATCCATGCGCCAGTCATCCAAACTTTCCTTATTGACTCCCTCTCTGATTCTGTTGTCCTATTTACATGTAACATCTAGAATATAATTGATAAGATCTAAATAAGTCATTGTCACCATACTGTATATGCATTTACATGTAGCTGAAGCTGAACCATATCATAGTATTTTGCTATTACCAATAGTTGTATTTTATTATAATATAATATGTAACATTTTATCTGTTTATACTGTCTACTAACTGCTCGGCTCTGAATAGTATTGCCGTCTTTCTACTTAAACTATTATTTGTTTTGAATAACTGGACCTTCTTCAGGCATTTGTTTTCCCTTTCGATTTCCAGTAGACTACCCTAAAATTAAAATATACTGGACCACTGGTTGAGTAGTTCTGTTGTCAAAACAAACTACATGCATTATATTATACAGTTTATACTGCCATTTTACAGCGGCGGCGCGTAGAAGTACATTTACCTGTGAAACGGCAATGTACGGGTTTCTTCATTCCGCGTAACTGTTTATTACATGTTATGGTGTTCAGGAAAAATTGAAGTTACATAATCAACTTACCTCTTGAAAGATAGAGCTTCATATCTGGTGCATGCATGGTATTTCAGGTGCACCGTGCACGTTCAGCGCTGCTAACCTTTCTGGCGTTTTCTTGCACGTTTTGCGAACTGAACAATTCTTTAACGGCCTATAAAATTTTCAAGGTCCACGCAATATTTTTATTGTTAGCTACGTGTGTGATCAAATTTGATCCGATACCGATAATGAAACACGAGTCAACAAATTTGTGTAGTTAACTTCTCTTGGACGACGGTCTTTTGGTTTCCATATTGACGGGTTCAAGTCATCTTTTAGGCAACGAAGGCTCGCGCCTTTGGCCCCTTACGTGACGCCTTTCAAAACAGTGATCAGCAAAATGCGCAGAGCAAATAACAAAGCGCCCCGTTTGTTAAAATTAGCACGATATGTTTTAACCGAAAATAAACCCAAACAAGACGCTTTTTAATAGTTTTGGGGTTCTGGTGAAGCGAAATGCCAGCATTACGATCAGCGCAGTTACTACACCCTTGAACAACACAAGGAGATGGTGGCATAATTTTGTATTGCTTTTAAAGAAACTTTATTACATGTAAAAACGTAGAATAAGTCGGGAAGACGCGTTTAAACTATGTAGAGTGTTGAGTAGATGACGTCACAACGAGCTACCGCTATTAATAAATTGCAGGCTCCAAAACATTTCGAAATCAAGCCAGGTGCTCGTAAAAGATGCCTGAATTCTGATAGAAAACATTTTCTAAAATCGTTTTTAAATACATGGTAAGTCATATTAGGACCATAAGAACTATTTTGGCTAAAAAAAACGCAAAGTGAAAATTCGATCGTACTGCCACTTTAATATTAATTAAAATTAATAAAACATTACTACTTCAAGTGCAAATATTCTGATCTTGCTAATGAAAACTCCAATTTTTGATACATAATATGTTTTAACTTTAACAGTAATGACACTTTTTTTTACTCCCAAACATTTTAACTCTTTTACTACCGAGGGATCTCCACTTATATAATTGACAAGTAAAACCACCTGGCGTTAGAGTAAAACACTATAAGTCTTTGAAAACGAACAATATACAGTATAGGCAAAGAGTTAAACCAAATTCTGGTCTGTATATATACAATTGGCCGTCACTGTCTAAAACAACTGACATTCAGTTTTGAGTTTCTACATTTTTAGTATCAGAGATGAAAATTATTGTTTTGTTTTGAATGAAAGATTGTTTTGTAAACATTTACGCGCCATGTATTATATGTTAAAGTCGTATTTCTTTTGAGAGATTTTAATTAAAAATTGAGTGTTGTTTAACAAAATAACAGAAATATACCGTTCTCGCGCAGTTTGTTCCAAGAAAAATAGCAGGGAGCTCAAGTATAAGCTAGGACGAGGACAGCAATCCAAAGTTCAGTGTATCTAGCAGAAACCACCATTAAATACTTAAAGTATGTGTTTCGACATCCAAAAGCTTTAATCAGAGTTTTAAAAGGATTTTGTCGAATAGTTTAAAGTCAAACTCAAACGTCGTCCTGAAGACGTGACAATAATCTGAATAACGTTGTATGTAGAACGGGGACGGCGTTACGATTACTCTTGGGACTAAAACTTATTCATTTTCTTTGTTGTATGAGGAAAATTATATTGTATTAAGGACGTTGCCTTGACGTTCGCATTGTATTTGCTTATAAGCTCCCTATTTAACCTCTTAATACGTATATACATGTGCCTTTAAAACCTCGAGCCTATTTACAGCGACTTTTTTCTCGAGTTTTTTCTCGAGTTTTTTCTCGAGTTTTTTCTCGACTTTTTTCTCGAGTTTTTTCTCGAGTTTTTTCTCGACTTTTTTCTCGACTTTTTTCTCGACTTTTTTCTCGAGTTTTTTCTCGAGTTTTTTCTCGACTTTTTTCTCGAGTTTTTTCTCGAGTTTTTTCTCGAGTTTTTTCTCGAGTTTTTTCTCGAGTTTTTTCTCGAGTTTTTTCTCGAGTTTTTTCTCGAGTTTTTTCTCGACTTTTTTCTCGACTTTTTTCTCGACTTTTTTCTCGACTTTTTTCTCGACTTTTTTCTCGACTTTTTTCTCGACTTTTTTCTCGACTTTTTTCTCGACTTTTTTCTCGAGTTTTTTCTCGAGTTTTTTCTCGACTTTTTTCTCGACTTTTTTCTCGACTTTTTTCTCGACTTTTTTCTCGACTTTTTTCTCGACTTTTTTCTCGACTTTTTTCTCGAGTTTTTTCTCGACTTTTTTCTCGACTTTTTTCTCGAGTTTTTTCTCGAGTTTTTTCTCGACTTTTTTCTCGACAGACGCCAGTAAGCCAACATGGCGGACGATGCACCGCCGAGTGGTATAAACGATCAAAACGATATACTATTTTCATCGAATTCAATAGAAAAGGTGAGTTATATGTGATTTCAATGTAACTATTATGATCTTGAGAGCTTTTTGAAGTGGTTTGTGTTAAATTTTTGAACGAGTATTATTGACAATTAAACGACATACTGTATATGATGTATAGTATAAAAGAAGTATAAATAATAACAATAATTTAATTAATATAAGCACTCACTTATTATTAATTACAGCGTTTATATATGAGAAATTTAACATTAATTAGAGTGCAGGGTTCCTGAAATAACCACAAGGTTAATCTAGTCAGGTAACCCTGTTCAATGCACAATTATAAATAAAATATTTTAGCTAGGTGAGCTTGTATAAGATGTAATAGCATGAAAGTGTAGTAACATAAAATTAATATATTAGTGATATATGCATTTATATTGTACCTTATGTACAGATATATGTATATATATGAATATCCAAAAATGTATTTTTTCTTTCGGATTGTATTATATTAATTTTATGCTACTACACTTTCATGCTATTACATCTTATACAAGCTCACCTAGCTAAAATATTTTATTTATAATTGTGCATTGAATAGGGTTACCTGACTAGATTAACCTTGTGGTTATTTCAGGAACCCTGCACTCTAATTAATGTTAAATTTCTCATATATAAACGCTGTAATTAATAATAAGTGAGTGCTTAATTAAATTATTATTATTATTTATACTTCTTTTATACTATACATCATATACAGTATGTCGTTTAATTGTCAATAATACTCGTTCAAAAATTTAACACAGACCACTTCAAAAAGCTCTCAAGATCATAATAGTTACATTGAAATCACATATAACTCACCTTTTCTATTGAATTCGATGAAAATAGTATATCGTTTTGATCGTTTATACCACTCGGCGGTGCATCGTCCGTCATGTTGGCTTACTGGCGTCTGTCGAGAAAAAGTCGAGAAAAAAGTCGAGAAAAAAGTCGAGAAAAAAGTCGAGAAAAAAGTCGAGAAAAAAGTCGAGAAAAAAGTCGAGAAAAAAGTCGAGAAAAAAGTCGAGAAAAAAGTCGAGAAAAAAGTCGAGAAAAAACTCGAGAAAAAACTCGAGAAAAAACTCGAGAAAAAACTCGAGAAAAAACTCGAGAAAAAACTCGAGAAAAAACTCGAGAAAAAACTCGAGAAAAAACTCGAGAAAAAACTCGAGAAAAAACTCGAGAAAAAACTCGAGAAAAAACTCGAGAAAAAACTCGAGAAAAAAGTCGAGAAAAAAGTCGAGAAAAAACTCGAGAAAAAACTCGAGAAAAAACTCGAGAAAAAACTCGAGAAAAAACTCGAGAAAAAACTCGAGAAAAAACTCGAGAAAAAACTCGGAAAATAGAAACTTGAACGCAAAATCATAATGGCACTAATCAGCCACCGTAGTATTTGCTTATAAGCTCCCTATTTAACCTCTTAATACGTATATACATGTGCCTTTAAAACCTCGAGCCTATTTACAGCAAAAAATGTTTTTGAAAGCCTTGCGGAAATTCGTATTGAGGAGTCCGTAGATAATTGGATTGCAGCAGCTGTTTAGGGTACTCAACATTAGAGCAATGAACATGAAATTCTCCGACAGCTTACACTTTCCTCTCACGAGACAGACCATGGCTGTACAGTACGGTGCCCAACATATTGAGAATGTCACAACAACCACAACCGTTATTATACACATTTGTCGTTCCCTTTGATGTCGCTGTTGGGAGCTGTTTGAGATGGAACGCGCGTGAACATTCCTGTTTTTGTGTATTGCACGTACAACGTGAACGTTGCAGTAGACGAGAATGATCTGTGGCAAAGCAAACCCTAAAATGACGATCGTCAGCGTTGTTCCTAGGTTGTTGGCCCAGTCTGGCGAGCAGTGGAAAAACTTTTCTATATAAATGTACTTCGTTGTGAAAAGGGGGAACGTGCTTAGGAGTATGCTCCAACACCAGATGAACACCAAGACGATTTTCATTAGTTTGAAATTGAATCCATGTCTGTGTTTGATTGGGTAGTTTGTGGCCACGTACCGTTCAATGCTGATAAATGTTAACGTATTGATGGAGACAAGACAAAAAAGCATACTAGCTAAACCAGTAATGTAACAAGAAGCACCCTGTAGTGACACCTGGCCACGGAAGAGACGAACGATATGCGTTGTAGGAACAATAGAACTGAACAGAAAGTCGGCAACACTTAGATTCAGGATGATGAAATTTGGGATGGTTCGAAGATTACGTTCACGGTAGATAGCGAGAAAAACCAACGCATGACCAACTATGGCCGTGAGTAAGATGAACACAGCCATCCATGCTCGTTTTGATTTATCCTCTACTGCTTGAGATTGTCCAGTGAAATTAAAAGAACCGTTAAACACCATTTTCTGAAACCAACTTGATGCTGCACTATAGGGCTATAACAGAAAATGAAATATGACTGAAAACTGTCAGCAATAATAGATGCATGTCAGCAAATTTAATAAATATTTGTTTACTCAGTATATTTGCTATTGTTTACTCAGTATATTGCACATTTTTCATATATGATAAATCACATGTTTAGACTCTTTCTCTCTCTCTCTCTAGACTATATAAGAGTACCGAATTAATTATTAACCTTTATATTATACCCGCACAATTAATCGTCCAATCAAATGTCTACACAAGACATCTTGCATAAAAGCGCAACAAGAAAAGTCTGCTGTTGCCAAACACGCTTGGACGTATGACCATCGTGTTAAGTGGGAAGAGTCATCACTCTTAGCCAGCGACAAGCAATACTTCACGCGAAGAACTAGAGAATCCATTGAGATCGCCAAACATCACACTATTTCTCAGGAGGGACAGCCATTAAATAGCACGTGGCGTGCCCTATTCGGAGAACATTCTTGATTTTGTTTTCTAATTAATAAAATTAACGTGATACGCCATTGTATTCTTACGTGATTTAATTGATCAGTTGCTTAGTTTATAAACTCTGATAGTAAAGTAGTAATTGGTCAAAATATAGAACAGCCATCACTATGCATTTATGCGCGCACGCTTTTCTTTAATATATAGGTTAATAATATATATATATATATATATATATATATATATATATATTTATATTATTAACCTATATATTAAAGATATTAAAATATGTCATGTGTTAAAAATAATATATTAAAAATATTAAAATATGTCATGTGCATATATATATATATATATATATATATGCACATGACATATTTTAATTTTTCTGTATTGATAGTTGCTATGGTGATATTGATTGGAAATATTTTTAATCCCAGTGAGTCGATCACAATTTACAGATGAGACAACATTTCCTTTGTCTTCAAACATCTTCCAAATGTGTTTACTATATTTACAGCAGAAAGTATTGAGTGTTTTTATTGAAGACAACCTCCTCTGAATTTCATTATGTTTGCTTAATTTTGACATTAACACTTTGTCATAAAACCTTATTTAGGTTTAAATGTTTAATAAAGCCGTGTATTATATTCGCACAGAATCAATTGAAGACGTTCGTTTATGTGCTGATTACAGGACATGATATTATGCAGAATTTCGCTGGCAATGTAAATAATTGAGCTTAGTATAAATACGCAGGACATTATAGAAAATCGCGCACGCTGATTGGTTGAGCTACTTCGCACTAATTCTCGATACTAAACTAGATTGTCCCGCCTCACGCTTAGCAATGGATACATACATACTTTATTAAATACTCCCAAAGGGCTTTTCAGTAGTTAATTACAAAGAAATCAATAAATATTAAAATATGTGACTATATATCTAATAAATTATTTAAGAAGAAAACGTTTAAAATCTGTCTTAAAACTTTTTAGTTGCGCTTTGGTCTTAATATCATCCGGTAATTGATTCCACAAGGCAACCGCTCTGTATAAGAAACTTCGCTGTCCGGCAGCTGACTTACACAAAGGGATTTCCAACTTATTATTATATCTAGTATTGCGATCATGTACACGCATTCTTGTAATGAACCTATCACATAAGTATGCTGGAGCCATTCCCTTAATACATTTAAAGGTCATACGGTACGATTTATTCACGAGATTTGTTGGGGAAATGACAAGCTGTTACCATGAGAGTTTGGAATGTTTCGAGTGCGCCTGACGTCACTGCGCCACAGAGATCCAGGGTTTCCCGCTTAAGGGACCAATCAAAATGCAGGAATCTTTGAATTATACTAATTAAATCACTGATATTCACCTCGCCTTAGGCGAAAAATTGGTAATTAGTATAAATACACAATTTCGTACTCTTAGGAAAAAACGTTTCTTTAAAATTGTTAATTTCCTCGCCTGTCGCAATCACAAATTGGCTGGCGGCCACTTTGAATAACGCTGTAGGTGATTGTTAAAGAGAGAACAGAAAGATGCCATAACAACCATCGTTCGCGGAGTCGAAGACATCATATATAGCTGTACTGCCAAGCGGGTTTGGCAAATTCATTAATTATTTATCAACTTCTTCCCCTGGTGTTTGACTAGTCTACAATCTAAAACGAGGAACAGCCCACTCTGGGAAGAAAGTGTTGTTTTGGTCAACTCGCTTTTAAACGAACTCCAAGACCAGCTGGCGAAACGAAAAAATATGGGATTGAGAAATATGAGTTAGTATTATATTTTCGAATTCAAATGTGGTGTATTGCTGTTATTTGATTTGTCAAATTATATTAAACGTACGTTTATGGCGAACAGAGTGTAGATTGTGAAATTCTTGTTTTGTTGAATTTGCTTGAATTCTTTTCATTGTTCCCATAGCTTTGATGAATTCGTTCCGAATGAACGATTGTTAATTACTGACACTAGCTGAGACAACAATACCATCTACATGTAAGTTGTCAAGTTCTGTTGTCCATCCACTTTCTTCTTGCACATGGAGACCGCTAACGTGATTATTGGGTTCTGTCGTCCACCACATGCAGTGCCCCCAGAATTCTGTCCCGTGGCCGTCCAGCTCATGCTGTAGCCCATCTCGGTGTCCGCTTCGACGTCACCTCGCTTGTGCTTGTCACCTGCAGCCTTTCTTTTCTTGCACTTGCCCTGGGGTTTCATGACAGGGCTTGCTTGATGATGTATAGGCTGCTGGCTAATGCTTTTTGAGTATGCATGGCCAATTCACCTCATTTTGTCCGGAATCGTAGCTAATGCGTTCTGTGCCATAGGTCTATGCAACTATGTTACTGATGGCGTTTGACTCATCTGAAGGATGCTTCTCAGGCAGCTTTTGACGATTTTCTGATGGTGATCTTTGTTGTCCGTCATGCATCTGGTCCATACCGAGTAAGACTATAACTTGACGTTGCAGTTGCACAGCCTGCATGATCGTCGTGCGGTTTGAAAGTGCTTTGGAGTTCCATGCAGACATTTTTGAACCGCAAGAACGCTGCTCGATCGATTTGCGTGCTTTGCTGATCCTTGCCCTTATACGCCCTGCTGGTTGCGTTGATCTTGGGGATCCTTGTCTTTCCCGCGGAGATCCTTGTGGCTAACTTCCAGTAAGGTGGCAGCTTCCAGTTCAGTGTGGCATAGAAGAGCCAGATCATCTGCAAAGTGAAGGTCATCTAGCTCCGTCAAAAGTGTCCACTGGATACCATTTTCTCTTTACTTTGTGGACGTTTTCATAGTCCAGTCAATGGACTTTTCCGCGTGAAGTGCGTAAATAACGCGTTGAGAGATTTGATTGGCTCTCGCGAAACTTCGGACATCCAAAACTTCGGACAAATTTGGACATTAGTCAATCAGATTTTCGAAAAGGTATACCTTTTCAATTATATTGCTAGAAAAAAGGAAAAGGACAGCAGACAACTTTGTTTGACTCCAGTCTTCACCTGCATGGAAGGTACATCGGTGAGCTGCTTTCTTTTATGTGAATAATCCTGCAAGTCATCCTTTTGTAGGATTCCTTAATCAGGTTGGCTTGGTTTGGTTGGCACCACGTAGTGTCGCTTGTGTCGGCGCAGTTTCCAAAGGGTTTTCTTGTCCACGATGTCGAACGCATTTTTCTAGTTGACAGGCAGAGTTGATGTAGAGCGACGAGTTTTCACTGCAATGATTGCTCATGCACTATATGAAACGTAGAGCGGCGATATGATTGTTGCTTGATCTGTTCTGGCGGAAACCAATCGGCTGGTCTTTGGACAAGGATGTTGATTTCACCTTGCATGTTTCCTCTGTACTTAGTACAGTTGCTGAGGTCTCCTGTCTTAGATAGCTTGATGAAGTATCCTTTTCAGTTTACTGGAACCTATAGCAAGCTGTCTTCATAGCTTCTCAAAGAGGGTGCAGAATCTCCACGGTGGTTGCTACTCTTTTTTAGGGCTCTGCTGCAATGTCATCTGGGCTATTGCTTTGCCGTTCTTCAGTTGTTTCACGATTTTTCTGATCTACCACAAAACTATGCATAAATATGTTTCACGAGGAATGTTTAAGATAAGCAATCAACCAATGAAAATGCCGAATCCAACAGCCGATATGTCAGAACCTTTTCCCACCTTACCAATTTCAGAAAGGCCCTGAGAACGAAGGTTGAGCGGTCCAGACTTTTTTCACGTGGTGGGTGTTTTCTGATTCATTAAAGTTGCCATGTTTTCTTAAAGGTAAGTAGGAATATAGCATCAATGTGTACAATTCAGTCGTTGAATTTTCTTTCTCAATACATTGTCATTCATTATATTATACCGTTACGCTTTTTGGTTATTTTATGCTATAGAGAAAGATTGGCAAACATTATTTACCACGTGCAAAAATTAATGCTGAGAAAAGGTGCCCTTTTTATATGGCTGGGGCACCGGAAGCAACTTAAGGCGGCGGGGGCACTCCTGAGTTTCTTGCTATATATAGATTTGGTTAATCTGCATGGTTTTCGGCCAAACTGTCTGCATGTTGTATGATACCATGCAAGTAGTCTTCTGTTTTGTTCTGTTACAAAAAGTCTTTCACCGATAACTATAGGTTGTTCACTGCGTAGGCGTCCCCATATCTCTCGTTCATCTTTCTCAGTCCGAGCTAGTGCTCCCATCATTCCTTCGTACACTGCTGTCTCGGCCGATCTTTGCACTAAAGTCATGGACGTCTTTCTCTGGACAATTCTCAATGATGTCTGTTGTAGAACTGGTACGTGACTTTTTTACTATTGTTTGTTGGTGCATAGCACTGGGTGGTTGTTCTTCTTGATCTTTTTCTTCATTTTTTGAAAAATGCTGACGATTCTTGCTTTATGTATTTTCCATCCTGTATCAACGCTCTCAGTACAAGTGCTCCCAACATGAGTGCCACGCTTTCTGTGTGGAGAGCATTGTTTTCTCTATGTCCCAAATATATAACAGCATCTCTCCGATGAACAATCTTCTTTATCCTGATTATGTCTATCTGGGCATAGAGTGATAATTATTATGCTGATGCATGCTTCTGTTTTCTTTTAAACTCGCCTGATTTATAGTGGCGCAATTTAAATTTTGGGTCATTTAAATTCTTCTGCAGGATTGAATAAATAAAGATGCTTCTATCTTTAGGCTGACCAGACCACACATTTCCAAGATTAGAGGGATCTGAAAAATTGGTGCACATTTAGTATATAAAATAACTCGTCCGCTGCCAATTTTGTATTAGCTCTTGATCAGTCTAAATGTTATAGAATTACAAAAAACTAAAATAATTATACATTACGCACATGCATGAGAAAAACGAAGTTTGACTTGGTGTCGCTCCCGCGTATTCAATGCATAATGCGACATGTCCTGTTCCAAGTGAGCTCTGCTGCACTTAGGCCTGTAAACGTCGCACAATAGACTGACGAATTTAATTCGAATTAACTTCGTGGGTAATGCGACGTAAATGCGACGTCGAGTTAAACTTGAATTTCAGTCGAATTTAATTATTTTTGCTTGGTTCTGAAAACGACTTCTTGAAAACATGACGCCGAGTTGCATGTCCCAGACAAAAGAGAAACATTTAATTCGACGCGACGATAATTCGTCGTGTGACTCGAACACGCCGATTATCATCGCATTATATCCCTTTGACTCAGACGAATTTAATTGCCCATGCAGACGAATTTAATTTGTGCGTCGAATTTAATCGAGTATACGCCGTCGCAGTTTCGTCGAATAAAATTCAAACAATTAAATTCGCCTGAATTAAATTCTTTTGTTGGGCGACGTTTAGCGCAGGCCTTACTGTTTTCAAGGGAATCGAGAACAATCAGCTCATTAATTACTTGAAACAATACGAAAACGCTCAGACACGTTACTGTGTGCACAGTCTTAAGGCGGTTTTCCACTAGGCGACATTTGTCGACCGACTCGACATTTTTCTTTTGTCTTGGCTAATTAAATTAGTTCCACTCGAGAGCTTGCGAGACAAAAGAAAACAATTGCTTCGCGCGACATTTTTCGCCTAGTGGAAAACCGCCTTTAATTCTGCTGCACTTAATTCAGCAAACGTTGTTCTTTTGTATAGTACACGACGTTTGAGTAAATCAGTCGGCTATATATTTCGTCCAGCTTCATACCGTACAGTGCTACAGGCCCAGATGTACAGGCCATATAGAATTCAATTTGCCTGAATACACAACACCTTGTGCTTTTGGAAATTTGGGATGTCGCTCTAATTAAAACAAAACAAAACTCGACGGCTAATTCAGCTAAGTAAACCAAATAAACTCCTGAGGTTGTGTAGTTGTGTCAGACATTTATATCTTCACGTTAGAAAAAGAATACTCAATAAAAGTAATATAAGCAAAGCCCAAAATACCTATAACTGCATGCAGGGACGTAGTCAGAGGGGGAGCGGTGGGAATGGTCGCTCCCCCCTTTGTATGATGAAATTTTGTTTTGAACACTTGTACTCTGATGCACAGGTGATTTACCCAGCGGTTATTGACTGGATCTCAGTCGCTCTTCTGACGCTAGTGACTAATAATATGAAATGGTACCTTCCTTGGCTCCTAATCCCGGCAGTCTCCGTATGTAGCGCACGCATGTAACTTAACTCAACGGGTTTTTTTTTTAGTATTTTATAACTTTTCAAACTTTCAGAATTGTGTAAAATCTTCTCCCAAAATGCAGGAAATGCCATTTTACAGACTCTAGATTTGAAAATGTTTCGGGGGAGCATGCCCACGGACCCCAAGAAGTTTCGCTCCTCCCCTTTCAAAATCCTGGCTACGTCCCTGACTGCAGGTTGAGAAAGACGTATAAACAATGTTGCATGCTATAGTTTGTTCAAGATATAGGAAACTATATTATAGCGTCTACAAAATGGCCACTACTTTGATCATCGATTGACAGGTTTCTTGGTCTAAAGAAGTTTGCAGATTACAAACAAACAAAAAACTCTGCAAAAATGTTTGCCGGCTGCATTTAATTAACCAACGCAGTGCGCAATCTATGAATTATAACGCCAATCATTTTACATCATGCAATACATATATTTTCTTTCCCATCATCAGGTCGCGCCAGAGTATATACAATGTTGCATTCATACTTGATTACACACTCTTTGAAAACACATGTTCAATTCAGCAACAGCGTATGACAACAAGACGTTCACCTTTTTTTGCACTCGATGTCTGGCCAGCTACCCTTACTGGGGATGAGCGTAGTAGCGATTTCAACGTTGGCTATCATCGGTAATACATTGATATTCCTTGCTACTTATCGTTATCGAAATCTTCGAACAATCCCTAACTTGATCATTTTAAACCTGAGTCTTGCTGATATTTTGTTCAGCGCCATTATTGTTCCTATTAACGGTTTTCTTTCAGTCAATGGTGGCGTAAAATCCTGGAAAGAAATCATTTGTCAAATAGCTGGAGTGGGTACTGTACTGTTCTGTATCACATCCATCAGTACATTGGCATTTGTCAGCGTCGAAAGGTACATGGCTACAAAACATCCTATACGACACAGAAACATCTTCGGCACAAAACTCGTAAAGTACACTTTAATATCTATTTGGTTATGGAGTTCTTTCCTAAGCCTTCTACCTTTTGTTACTTCGAAATACGCTTACATGAAGAACTTCTTTCATTGCTCTGTTGACTGGGCAGACAATTTGCCAACTACGTCGGTGTACGTAGTCTTGATTCTGCTTCCACTCATTATTCTTGCTTATTGTAACATTTGCATTTTGCAAACTACACGGAACAGGCCTCGAGTCGGAGATATACAGTCGCCCTCTTCACAACTTCACGAGAGAATTCGAATTCAAAGAGAACGTAGGATTTCTGTTTTAATGATCTTGCTCGTTGGAGCATGTTTTATGTGTTGGACGCCATATTGCGTCGCCATGATCTTCCTTGCAAGTGGCGAGTTTGTTCCGCCGAAAGAATTCATGATGGTCGCAGTTGAGTTGCCGGCTCTCAATTGTGTTTGTAATCCCATCATTTACGGAGTTATGAACAGAAACTTTCGTAAAGCATTAAGGAATACACTTTGCTGTAAATAGATTTAAGGGAGGTTGGTTGGAATCTTCGCAAGGCAGTCAGCAACTATCTATAAGATTTCAAACAAATGTCGAATTTCTGACCATTGTTTAACTGATATATGCACTTTTAGACGGGGGCCAAAATGTAAATCCCTCGTAACATTATTATTACACATGGCATATTTGGACGACTTTTAATTAAATCTGCAGCTTATTTACTTATTTCATTGGGCTCTTATTAAATTCTGAATCTGCATGCCAATGGCAAGTAGACTGACAAATTTGATTGCTTTTGTTGCATGCACACAACGCAACGCTATCAGTTTTCCCACCCGAAACCATGCACATCACCAATTACCCACACAACACCGTACCACACCACACCACACCACACCACACCACACCACACCACACCACACCACACTGTGCTCTACTACATTGCAGCACAGCACAGCACACTACAATTTTTTTGTAGTGCATGCTTATATATCGGTAAAATGAGATTAGCTAAAAACTAATATAAATATATCTTGTACATATACTGTATAAATCACTAAATTGCACCTGCAAAGCTCTGTGGCAAAAATAGTAACGTATTTTGTGCGAGAAACATCTCTCAATTTAATTGCATTTAATAATTTCAAGTCCATGCAGTAGTCTGAGGCTTGTACATGCTTGGTCCGGAGCACTTGACTTAAAACAAGAAAACTGTATAAAGAACATTTTTATCATAGCGGATTAAAAAGTTCATGCTCAGGGTGCGACACTTGGGGAGCCAATTAGGCTATTAGCTATATATAGCCAGTACAGACTAAGAAAAGAGGTGGAAAAGTAAACTAAAAGATAGCGTTCAAAATACGTCAGGTAATATTTTAAAACATGTTATGTTGGGAAAAGTTCGTACGTGGCATTTATTACTCTGGCAGAGAGCTTCCTGATCATGACTTTTTGAATTCTCAGGGGGAAAATGGAGACTGGATCGATTAAGGCTATGCAAAAATCCGAAAATCGTGCATATTCTATTTGAGCATTTGCGACGATTTCCTGGATACAACTTTCCACAATTATTCACGGCATATCAGTACGTATTGATGGTCGATGCAGTAGTTGGTATAATGACTTAATTTCCCAGCTTGGTCTTTCTCAATGTTTTGTTTCGTTGTCAAAAGTATTTCACTTGTCAAAAAATATTTCACTTGGGAAACAGTTTTGTTTTCCCGAGAGTCTTGATATTTCCGGAGACGAAGTCGAGGGAAACATCGAGACTCGAGGGAAAACAAAAGTAACTGTTTCCCGAGGGATCAGACATTAAGTGTTTTGTTATATAGCTTGAGTTTCACTGAATAATTTTGACGTTTATCAAGGGAAAGTACACAAACGAAAAGACAAACTGAAAGACTTACCAAAACATCTCGCCTGGCTCTGTGATTTCACATCAAACAAACAAATACGAGTCTCAGAACAAAGGAACAGCAATACATTTCTCCAGTTAATCTTCACACATGCTTTGAAGACCTATAATATTCTTTTTTTCTTACAAAACAAGCTTTTGTTTATATGAAACCGTGAAGAGTTCAAAGTTCTAGCGGTCAACAATTAAAAACGTACACTCTTAATTCCTGGGTGTTCAGCGAACACCCAAATGGTGTAAATTCATTGCAGCTCTGTGGACACCGATGGGGTGTAAATTTACACCAACAAAGTGTAAATTTTACACTAAACAAGTGTTGCTTAATTTCTGGGTGTTCAGCCAACACTTGTTTTGTGTAAAATGTACACTTTGTTGGTGTAAATTCACACCCCATCGGGTGTCCACAGAGCTGCAATGAATTTACACCATTTGGGTGTTCGCTGAACACCCAGGAATTAAGAGTGTATTGCCCGAACAGGCAATAAGTTCTCCGAATTATATTGCCTGCTCGGTTGACATTGAAATTTAGCTAAGGTCATGTGACCACAAACCAACCAATGACAGTCATCGTTGTATCCAGCGAAACTCTAGCTATATAACAATTATTATTATTATGACAAAAATTTTATTTTATATATGTAAACCACCTTCTCTGTCCTCATAAGGATAAAATAATATCAGACATGTGCCTGTCATACCTATGCACGCCTAAAATACGTTTATAATATAATAATTTGAAAATTATACCCACAGAGATAAATATATGGTGTTTTATAAAATCCGTGCAAGGGGCCTGGGTACAACAGTGTTACCTTGACAACAAAATTGGTGATATTGGGCACTTTAACTAGAATACAATAAGGATTCTTTTGAAAATGTGGTTTGTTAATAGGCTTGAACAATGAATAATTGGTTGTTTAGGATTAAACTATCTTATAAGAAATAACTGATTTTTTTATTTTATTTAATGTTTTAAACTAAGTTGAAACCATCAGGAAAATGAACCAAAAATATAACAATCTTCTTCAGTCTAAAAAGAGCAGCATTTTAGGATTTGCAGGTAGTATAATCGTTGCAACAGCTATAAGCGGTAATCCAATAAAAAAAACACATCCACTAAGCATTTTAGAGAACTCTTTTTCGGTTGAATAAGTCTGTTATTAAATATAATTCTTGACTTTCAGATAAAACAATTCGTATTGTAGTGTAAGGCCTGGTATATACAGCGTGCTATTATGATCAGACATTTGTCTAAGGGGCCGTATACATGAATCCGGATTGAACTCATTCCGCTTTTGATCAAACCCCTTTATCTGTTTACATGAATCCGGATTGAGATTAGCTCATTCCGGATTGAGTTCAATCCGTTTCTCATTCTGGATTGAAATTTCGTTCCGGAATCACGTAAACTCGGTGCGAGTTTCATTCCGATATGAAAAACGTGACAGAGAGGACTGGAACAAACAATGCATGCGTGTTTTCTAATATTTACGGATTTCAGGCGACAGGCGGATTTCAATCCAGAAACCCAATTCCCATGTAAACACGGATTGACTTCATGTAAATCCGGATTCATGTAAACTGTCCTAATAATTGGTTTGTTTAAAGCGCGATGTATAAACAATTTGGCTCGCCCTTTGAAAATAGTTCCACTTTTAACCGTGTTGGCGTGCGGAACCCACTAGCACGATGAAGCACGCTGGTAATTTATACGATCGAGCACACCGTACTATGATAAATTTAGTTCGATCAAAGTTTTTCATGTATAAATCGTACAGCATTTTATCAGGGTGCCAGGACCGCCCCATTTGCGGTGCCCTGAAAGTTAGCTTGCGGGCGCCGCTAACTTTCAAACCGCTTTATATTCTGTGTGTGACTTCGTTCGTTCGTTCGTTCGTTCGTTCGTTCGTTCGTTCGTTCGTTCGTTCGTTCGTTCGTTCGTTCGTTCGTTCGTTCGTTCGTTCGTTCGTTCGTTCGTTCGTTCGTTCGTTCGTTCGTTCGTTCGTTCGTTCGTTCGTTCGTTCGTTCGTTCGTTCGTTCGTTCGTTCGTTCGTTCGTTCGTTCGTTCGTTCGTTCGTTCGTTCGTTCGTTCGTTCGTTCGTTCGTTCGTTCGTTCGTTCGTTCGTTCGTTCGTTCGTTCGTTCGTTAGGAATCAATAGCAAGCGACATTTTTAACGCGATATTTTGAACGCCACAGGGCACCGCTTTGTAGCACTTGTGAGCACGCTGTATAAACCAGGCCTCCCTAATATATAATAATTACACAAATGTAAACTGAGAAATTAATCTATTTTTTTGAAAAAACATATTAAAAACATTACGCTGTAAAGAAAACTTTTCAAACCGTCAAGAGTTGTCAACAAACTCAGCTGCAATTTCTGAAACTAACAAACTCATCCTATCTAAAACAGAGTATATCTCCAAAGGCTCGTCGAAAATTCTTGTTCATAATTCCGTAAATAATAGGGTTACAAGCGCTGTTGGAAGCTGCCATTAGTTTGGCGGTGTGTCCAAACACTTGGGGAAAAGCGCATTTTCCAGTCGACAAGCAGATCATGACTACTGAATATGGAGTCCAGCATACCAAAAATATTAGAATAACTGTGATTATGATGATGGAAATCTGACGCTCTCTTCGGAGTCGAACTGATATTGCACCCCTGATAGTTTCCCTGTTCCTTTTGCAGGCCCGCAAAACGTGCAAGTTGCAGTAAAGAAGAGCAAGCAGCGGAAGAACAATCCCGAAGATTATATAGGCCAGTGTAGTTGGTATGTTTTCGGTCCAATCAACAACACACTGAGATATTTCTTTAATGTACACGTATCTCGACGCAATAAGAGGAAGGGCACTTTCGAGTGCACTTATGAACCAAATACAAATCAATACCGTCTTAATAAGTTGAACTGTGAACTTGTATCTGTGTTGGAAAGGATAGTTTGTGGCCACATATCGTTCAATGCTCACAAACACTAACGTATTGACGGAAGCTGTAGCGAACAAAACCATCCCAAAACCAGTAATTGAACAAAGTATTTCTGTTGGTTTACCCGTGCCCCAGTAGTAAGAGATGTGCTTTGGAAGAGTAAAGATACAAAACAAGAAATCGGCGACACTCAGGTTTAGAATGAGAAAATTTGGGACTATCCGCAGGTGTTTACGACGATACATGGCGAGGAAGACCAGTGTGTGTCCAGCACTTGCCGTTATCATAACAGCTAAACCCACTGACACAAATACCAAAGATTGGTTTGACCGCGTAGATATTGGCGTAAAGTTTGTTGAGGCATTGGGAAACATTTGTGCATCGTTCAACAGTTGATCTCATGTACCCAGAACTTAAATCACTATAATATAAAATATTGAAGCAAGCAAAATTATTAGTCCATCTAATTTCCTTTGATCTTGATTGGCTAAGAGTTTTTTTTACCTCATCAGAAATATCTGCGTAAATATTATAATTAAAAAATAAAGCATTGATTAATTTTTTGTGAACGCCGGTACTATAATTGTCCACAAAATATTAAATCTGATTCTTGTTTTATTTTATTGCTGTTCCTAAAAAAGGATAACACTTCCTTATTTCAGTAACTATAGACCAATCTCAATAGACTAGTGCCAATTAACAGTAAACATATTTTTTGAGATTAAAATCTCAAATGAAATTATATAGATTAGGTGATCGCATGGGGCCGAGTAGACTTGCTACAAGTCCGCCTCTTTTTTTCTGTATTACAAGTAATATTTGGCATTACTTTAATGTATATATTCTACACTCGAAATTTTCTTGGCTTTGATCTGGATCGGCGAGGGGCGGGCGAAAAGGCAGGAGATCATTATGAAATTTAAGCATAAAGACTGCAATATGCAATGTGATAAAATCAGATAACTTAATGGGGCCGAGGAAAATTAAGGTTTAATTTCACGAGTGTTTTCAAAATTATATACAAAATTGCTCGAGTCGCAAAACCACGAGAGTAATTTGTAAGATTTTGAAAACATGAGTGAAAATAAACCTTAATTTTACGAGAACTCATGCGATTAGATGTTAATAATATAGCGGGGAAAATTATTCAAGAGCTATGTTATGTCCAGAAAATGTCGAATTATACATGCCCTTATCACGGTCGGTGCTCGGCATGCCCGTTGCTTTCTTTTCGTAAACACAGGCACGAAAGGCCTAGCCACTAGGCTAGGATTCACCAATAGTGACGTCATCTCGATTATAGATTGTGCGCCTGAGTGGCTGCACGTCTTAAACCTCTCTACCATTTTACAAACTTATCGTCTTTTGAGATATCGTAATGTCTTGTATTAACTATTCTCGGGAAGCTTTACTTACAATTGGTTCGAGTGTACGGAATATACGTGTGCATAGCCATTCCCTCAATCAATTGAAGAACCACGGGATTATCGCGAAGTCAACTCGCCGTGGCAGTAGAGGCGGTATTTCGAAAGTGCGTCCAATCAAGCCTTCGTTGGGATTCGGAAGATACTCTGTGCTCCCAAGTTTAACTGGTCTATCATCGCCCAGCCCTAGCGTGTTATTCTCGCTCAAACCTGGTGGGTCTTCTTTGCTTCAGAAGAACAAGTTTGTATTACCCTTTACACCATTTTCACAGTGTGATTATTTACATAATTTGGTTCGAGCGAACAATCTCAGGCGGCGAGTTGGTTCTTCTAATCTAACTTATATTTCAACTCAAGAATTGGAACCTCGCGTCCATAACAAACGTTCACCTACTCTCCCTGGCTTTTTACTGTCTAATGTTATGTCATTGACGCCGAAAATCGACGAAATCCGGCATTCGGTGACCAAAGAGAAAGTCGATTTCGCATGCTTCACCGAGTCTTGGTTGAAAGATTCTATTCCCGACAATGTCATTAACATTCCTAATTTCAATGTTATTCGTAAAGATCGCCCTAGCGATCACCACGGCGGTGTGTGTATTTATATCCACTCCTCAATACCCTACCAAGTCTTGGATATGTCCTATCAAACACCTTTGGAAGTCTTATGGATTAAGCTTAGTCCGTATTACTTACCAAGAGGCCTTTCCAGTATCGTAATTGGGACAGTTTACCATCCCCCATCCGCCAATGACGAAGTTATGCGTTCGTATCTAATCGACCAATTGTTCTCTATCGAATCCACACATACCAGCTGTGGAATCATTCTACTTGGTGATTTTAATAGGCTTGATACCCGAAGTATCTGTAACCTATTTAAGCTGAAACAATTCGTTAATTTTCATACGCGCAAAGATCAAACACTTGACTTGGTTTTGACAAACATGCATCAATTTTATGAAGATCCGCAAAAACTTGCTCCATTTGGCTTATCTGATCATTTCACAGTAAAAGTTAAATCTAAGTCCAGCTTTGTCCACCCTAAAAAAGTTGTGTACTCCAGAGATCTACGACCAAGTGTTAGATCAGCGATTAGCTCTTTCCTTGGAAATATAGACTGGTCTATTATTTCCAGTTTTCCGACGTGCGAAGCTAGACTGGGTTTTTTTGAGAATATTGTCCAAATAGGCTTGGATAATATTGCGCCAATAAAACCACACGTAGTACACGATAATGAGCCGCCATGGATTAATCCTCACTTCAAATCACTGATCAAGCAACGTCAGAATGCCCTATCTAATGGGGATATGCCAAAGTTCAGATCTCTTCGAAATATCGTAAACCGTGAACGGAAGAAATGCCGGTCAAATTTTTTTAGTTCCAAAGTGCAACAACTTAAAGAAACAAAGCCAAAGAATTGGTGGAAAGCCGTTAAAGCCATCAGTGGAATGGATCCCATTTCCTCGTCAATAAACCTTTCCCACCTTATAGGTCCCAACTCAACAGATTACGACCTTGCCAACACCATCAACAAAGCCTTCCTTGAGCCTATGAAATCCTTTGTACCCTTGGTCACATCAACAATGTCTACTGCTCATCCCATATGCCAAGATCTTTTAGTGTCCGAATCAGCCGTTTTCAAGAAATTATGTCATCTCAATCCTTCGAAGTCTTCTGGACCAGATGATTTACCAAGCTGGCTACTTCGAGAAAATGCGGACGTTTTAACTTCACCAATTACCAGTGTTCTCAATGCATCCTATAACGAACAACTATTACCTAATTCATGGAAAATGGCCAACGTGTCTCCTATCCCTAAGACTAGTCCAGTTACTGATGTTAATAAAGACCTCCGACCAATTTCTCTCACCCCTATCCTATCTAAGATCGCTGAAGACTTTGTCGTTGACCAACATCTCAAACCAGCAGTCCTAAAAATTATCGACACCCGACAATTTGGAACGGTCCCCAAATCCTCTACCACTCATGCCCTTATAAGCGTGCTCCACAGCCTTTTTAGTGCTACAGACGGAACGGGTGCTCAGGCGAGATTGGTACTTTTCGATTTCCGAAAAGCATTCGACCTAATTGACCATCAGATGTTAGTGCAAAAAATCCAAAAGCTTGACCTACAACCTGGAATCATCGGATGGATAATAAATTTTTTAACCAACCGCCTCCAGAGAGTGAAACTTCCGAACCAGTGCTTTTCGGATTGGGCTGCAGTCCCTGCTGGCGTACCCCAAGGCACCAAGCTTGGTCCATGGCTCTTCGCGTTAATGATCAATGATATACACTTGGACACACCAATGTGGAAATATGTCGACGATACCTCAATTCTTGAAATTGTACCGAAATATTCCTCAAGTACTATTCAAACTCTGGTTGACTCGTTCGAGACTCAAAGTAGTGCATGCAAGTTTGAACTGAACGAAAAGAAATGTCAAGAATTCCGCGTTGACTTCAGTAAATCCCCTGCAAATCCTTCACCTGTACTCGTACATGGAAAACCTTTAGAATTAAAAAAAGAAACCAAGCTTCTGGGCCTAACGATATCTAATAATCTTAAATGGAATACCCATGTTGAGTCCACTATCAAGAAAGCTTCCAAGAGAATATATTTCTTGAAACAGCTAAAAAGAGCAAAGATCCCTAAAAAGGATATGGTTTTGTTTTACAGCACGTGTATCAGACCAGTTTTAGAATATGCCTCTCCGGTATTCCATTACTCGCTGCCAAACTATTTGATCGAAGACCTGGAACGCGTCCAAAAACGAGCACTAAAAATTATCTTTAATGGCCAATCCTACCTGGACAGCTTAGCAGAATCAAATCTCCAAACACTTCACGCCAGACGCCAGTTTCATACCGAAAGAACGTTTGCCGATATTGTGTCTAATCAATCACATAAACTTCATCATTTGCTTCCCGAACTAAATAATTATAACCGTCTGAGAAATAATCGACGTTTTAATATTCCCAGATGTAAAACTAAACGTTTTAAAGACTCTTTCATAATCGCAAGTGCTTCTCGTTTTTGAACTAATTATTTTGAACAGTAGTATTAGTGTATATAATTCAGATTTTAAGATAGTATATTAATGTAATTTTAACAACTTACTCTTTGTAAAATTTTTGTAATTCAGCTTATGCTGCAAGGAAAATTCTATTAAACTATATATTATTATATTATTATTATTATTATAATGTTGAATGTGGAGATTGAGACGAAAGTTCGTATATTTTCTACGGTATTCATTTTGACTAATAGTTTACACTCCTTTGATAGTTTAAATTAGTTCAAAGCGAACAAAAAAGCATTTTCTGACCGAAAAACCTTGCAACAAGTAACCAAGCGACCAATCACATGCAAGTACTGCTGATCAAGGAACCAATGAAGTCATTTTGCCCTGAATTACAACAAAACGCCCTCTTCATTAGCCTTAAGTTTAACCTTCAAGTAATTTTGCCCTGTATATTATTAGTTATTTTAATAAGCTAGGTCCGTTGTGTGTACATAAAAACTGTGTTATTTAAAAATAGAAAACATTTTCCGTGTTTCTATAGAGTTTTAGTATACCGTAAACCTCCGAATATAGCCCCTCCCCTCGAATATAAGCCCCCCGTATATAGTATATTGTGCTTGTTTATATGTTAACCTTGCGTTATATTGAAATAAAGTCAATAAATGTTTAATATTACTAACACAAAATCTTGTTCGTATATAAGCCACCCCCCGTATATAAGCCCCATGTATAAGCCCACCAAAAAGTGCTTACGAACGAATATATTCCTTACCTTTATAAAGTTTTGTTTTTATGATATTTGATATGTACAACATCTCAGTGATAAATGTTTTCAGTATTATGCTCTTTTGTTTGTCTCAAAAACTACAGACCCCATTTTGAAAAAAAAATAATTCAACAGTTAAGGTACTTAAGGATGAATCAACAAATTCTAAAATCGCACACTTCAAAATGACAACTCCGAGGGGAAAGAATAAAGAAACGAGTAAAGTCAGTGCAGTGTTGAATAAGTACCAGTCTCTTTTCCAAAACTACTTTTGAAGAACAATTTCTTGTGATCGATGCAATAGTCACCGCCGCTGGGCGGACCAATCAGAAAGCTGGAAAGCCTCTTTTCCACTATGAAATTACCGTAAACCTCCGAATATAAGCCCTGGGCTGTATATGTTCTATCATTCTTCGTATTTTTTGTATGTTTTGGCTGGGTTTTGGTCGTAGCGACGTTTTCGAAAACTTCGTCATGAGTGAAGAACATATTGAACATGAATTAAGTGCAAAAAAGTCGTAACACAGGATCCAAAACACTAGAATAAAAGTCTTTTTAGCATATATTTGAATGATGTACAAGTTCAATTCCGAAGTAGGATGTTGTTTACTCTTTTTTTTAAATTAATTCCTGACAAAGACTGTGGCTTGCTAACATCATCTGTGAATAAACAGAATCACCACTGTTAAAATGAAAGCAATTGTTTAAACGGTTTTTGTTTCAACGTTAGTGGGTTTTTTATCAACCTCTGAAATTATACTAAAACAATTAGTCACCTCAGTCCCGGTGACTATCGGTGTATTTACCAATAGTCACTTCGACTTCGGTGACTAATTGTTAAATAGAAACACGAGTGGAAGTTTGGGAGAACGAGAAATTACAGTGGGAACACGAACCCACAGGGCGAGTGTAAAGTGTTTCCACACTATTTCGAGTTCTTCCAAACTTCCACAAATGTTTCTAGAACTGTATGGGAACACGGGGAAAATGTTTTCTATTTCCTTTATAAAATATAAACCCGTCAAAATAGATTAAACGTTAAAATTAATCCAAATAAAAAATTAAATTCTCATTACCCTCCACGGATGGCGTATTAATTGGATTGCGTTTGATGGCGTATAATGGTATGATGGCGTAATCCATCCATATTTTCCAGAGTTAACAACATTGAGGTGAACGCCCGTATGAAGGATTTCGGTACAGGCATGCCTGAGGTGAAGTTTGACGAAATGTTTGGTTGCATACTGATATTTACGTATCTGTAGGAAAAAAGTATACAAAGAATTCTTACAAGTCTTTTCTTTGATAGAATGCGCTTTAAAGTAATATATTCCAACCAAAGCGTTTAATATAAGCGCCCTGATTCCAACAGCTTGAAACTTGGAACTCTGCATGTACACTCATCAATTTAACCCATCATGAACGAGGCGCGGACGACTACATCTGAACGACGGATTATACATTGGTATCGTGTGAAATGAATGACAATACACGAAAGGCAGCTGTATATATTCATTATATATACATGTAAATTACATACCTCAATTATTAATACACGGCGGTGCGATGCGGTTTTTACTTCTTCTCTTATATATGATCTCATGGGTCGGCCTCCGCGTTGATAATTACCGAGCGCTTTATATTTTATACACTTTTTAAAGTCAAATGATTCTTTAGAGCACTTGCACTTATTCCTTTGAGTGGAGGCGGCATTAATTAGGCCAAAAAAGTAATACCGGGGTTTCCTATTTCTTTTTGCAAAAACTTAGGTAGGCTATAGGTCGGATTTCTTCTTTTTTTACCGTTTCTTTCAGTGGCCATGTTTACATCAGATCATGCAAACACGGTTGTGATGTCACAGCATTAGTTTTATTTCAAGTGGACGCCCCATGTGTATATAATCGGATGCATGCAAGCACTTCGGTCAACCCTATCTTATACGGCTCGACTTTACATAATGTTTTCATTACATAATTTGTTTATAATTACTGTATTTATAATTTTTTTATAAATTTTTATCAGAACAGTTTATATCGTAGTAGTTTATATCCGCTGACAATTTCATACCCAGATCCAAGATTACCTGGCCGCGCAATTTTCAAAATTCCGAAATTTTACTTAAAACACCACCTTAGATCCGTTTTATAGGGTTATAATTTCATATCTGTTTTAAGAGAATTTAGATCACGTGACCCCTTAGAGCAAATCGCCTATTGACAATATTGACCAATCACAAAGTTCAACGTCGTCACAGAATAAAGAACAACCAGAAGTTCGACTCGCGTGAAAACTTGTCTCTTTTTTAGCATTACGCCACTTTTGAAGTTTAAATTTGCCGGTGGAACTTACCTTTATAAAACGACGACGTTGGACTTGCGAAAGGCCACATGTGCGAGGAGGTTACCGACACAAAGTTGGACTTCCGGTTGTTCTTTAAATTAAGATGGATTATTAATCTCAACCAGTGGGAATTTTGCGTACGCTTCGTACATAAATCCAAAAATTTAACCACATTGGCCAAGAGGCGTACCACATGACGACAAAACTCGTTCTCAGGACCTTTACGCGGCGGCCGAAAAGCCATAACAAATATGACGTTTTATAAAATAAGGTGCCCTCTACGCACGCTCTGATCGGCTGGGCTCCGTGCATTTATAAGAGAACATAGATCATGAATGACGTAGAATGGCGTAAGCTGGCCGGAAAAGTCCGCCAAATTCCTAAACTACCTCACTTTTAGTTTGATTTTTCCTCTTCTTATTTTATAAAACAAATAAAACATATCGCTCCTGTGCATATGTACTCTTATAAAGGTACATTTGACGTGATTTGAACACGAAAGAAGTGTAAACTCAACTTCTTTCGTGTTCAAATGACGTCAAATGTACCTTTATAAGAGTACATATGCACGGAGCTTTATGTTTCATTTGTTAAATAAAACCAACTGAAACTTACGTGGTGTGTTTCTATAACTTGTGCAGTCCGAGACGCATGTACGCATTGCGGACCTATGTTTTTATCGACTTATTGCATTGCATTATTACGTGCAGAAAAAATATTTAAAATACGGCTTCTTCACAGGGTAAAACGTTTGGTCAAGTGACAGGTTTACATAAAGTACCTTGGTTATTGGACATGCATGAACTTATAACCAATGTTGTTACAACTACGTGATTACATCATTGTTTTTCACCATGACTGTGCCATTTGTGCGTACCTATTTTTATAGTGTTTAATTGACTCATCAGCTCCAAGCCTCGAAAAATGTCCACCATGTCTTCAGTCAATAAAATATGAGACGTGTTTCATGTATGTAATAATACAGTAAGAGAAACAAGTGGGTATAATTTTGTAAATTTCTCTAAACAAAGATTTACATATGTAATTAGTATTAATATTGTCTCACTATATATAGGATTGAGGATCTGCAGTAACTAAGAAAGTCAATATTATTACAACAGATTTAGTTGCCATGGCAACATATATATGTGGTAGAATCTGTAGGAATATTAACCTGTAAAAATTTGGTTGGCATGCATTATCAGTTTGCCAAAGACATCCATGTACAGGTACACTCAACTGATTGTACAGTATCATAGCAAGTGGGGGGGAGGAGGAGGTAAGGTCAGGGCACGTACTGACCCATTTTTCCCCAGCTAGATAAGAGCTTTCAAAGTTTGACCATTTGGCCTATAAACTTGAAATAATTAATACAGTACTGTATAACCCAGGTGAATTTTGAGAAATCTCTCCAAAAAAGGCAGTTTATGACATACAGAGATGCTAAGTTTTAAAATTTCCCAAAACCACCTGAATGTTTCTCACACCTTCAGTGCTTGTAACCACCCTTAACTTATATACCCTGCTACTGAACTGTTGGAGATACATTGTTTGTAAATTATGTGACATTGTATGCCATTTTGGTTGATTTACTGTAAATTTCCAAAACAAAAATGGTGGTTGGCAGTGTTTGCCAAAAAATCAACCAACATTTATTGGCCACAGATATATGCACCTACAGTATCCTAGAATTCAACTAAAAAATCCTGGTCTGGATGCATATACTGTACAGCATTCAACTGTTAGGAGATATTGAATAGAGGGCTAACTGATTAGACAGACACCCTATCAACTCTAGAACACCAAAAAGGCCTGATCTGGATAACAAATAGGGTTTAATCTGAATTCTTTATTGATCCAAAACAAACTTCTAGGAAGTTCTCTAGTACTTCAGTGTATTCTTCAGGGTACTTGAGGTAGTGTGACACATGTGGTGAGTCTTGCCAGCACTTGCTGAATACATGAACTCCTTGAGACTTGCGATGATCAATATGTTCAGCAATAACTTTATAATCTGACAATATGTCTGCCTCGGAGTACAGAAAAAGCTCAGGGCCATTTAATGGCAGATCCCCAAAATCTTTAAAAAACCTTTTCATAAATAGACTTCTCTTGACAACAATTGGGACAACAATGCCAGATGTATACCAAACCAATGAATGGATAACTGGGTTCTTTATCCTTTCAGTAATGCTTATTTGTAGTTTTTGAATATTTTTTATGACATGTTCCACTGGACAGCCATCAAAAATTGAGCCAACTACCTTAAATGCATTAAAATTCTGTTGGCCAGGAGTTGTCAAAGCCTCCATGAGGTGCAGATAAACTATAGAGCCACCACTACTAAACGCATACATAAGTACAGGATCTCCTTTCTCTGTCAGATCTTTTATAAGATCAATGACGTACAACCCGATTGTTTTGGAAATTGTGTCACTTCGAAGAAACGTGTTAAAGGCCTTGGTTGGTAAACAGATGGTTGACCAATTTTTCTTTTCAAATAAGGCACTGTACTTTTGTAAGTGTTTCACTTCAGAATCATTCCAGCCAAGAATCACAACCAGAGGTGTTTTTGAATGCTCTGTCAATGAAGCTCTTGTAATAATTGATACATATTTCTTCTTTTCGATGTTGACTTTGGTTGAACTTTTCCTGGTTGTAGTGACTAGCCTTGTTCCATATGTCTTCTCAAATATGCCACAAACCTTGGTTGTAGCGACCAGTAGCCTCATTGGAAGTTTTGCACTGGATTGTGATACACATTTTAACCAATTGCAAGCTGGTAATTTTGACAGCATTTCAACACAGGTTCAACACACAGCAGTTTCAGCAATCAGCAAATGCAGTACAAACATCCTCCGCCCCGCCATTTGAGAAGGCACTGGGTACGAGGTTGCCGAAATCACTATTCAGTGCCCGCGCGGCCGGGCATATTTGGCTCTGGGGACGAGATTGTATTCAGTATTCACACAATCTCGTTCCCAGACCCTTCTCACGCGGGCCGCGCCCGTCGACCGTTTCAAATCGACATTTCATTGGTTCTTTGCTCGGGAGACTTTCGCTGATTTCCTCATGTAACAGCGGCTCTCTCCTCCGCAGAGGCTTTGCGTGGATAATGAGGTCTAACATGAAGTAGCTACGTGCTACGAGGGAAAACCGCTAGTGGAAGAAACGTGGGCGTAAGGTCAGAGGCGTGCGGTGAACCCTGGGAAGACGGAAAACGAGAAAAGAAGCCTCTGCCAGATAATGTGCCGTTCTCTGGACAAATCCGCGGTTCTCTGGTCATGGCAGACAGCGACGATAGTTTGCACGAAGTACATTGTTTTCTTCAAGATCTAAGGCTAGAATGTACTTCTGGATGTTATTCTGAATTTTTCTATGGAATCACCTGCCGAACGGGTCGAAAAATTCGAAACGCTGCCAGACTGACAAACGTTTCATCGAACGTTGTCAACTGCCTGGAAGCTTTCCACTCCTGATTAAGTATTAACTTGATAAACAAAGCCGACGAACAGCGCTAGAAATATTCTCGGTGCTAACATTCTACGACATAATGGTAAGATCTATGTTTACAACAGTTCGTCCTTTGAGATGAATGATAAACTTTCTCATGTAGCGTTTGTTTTATACTTTTATTTGCATAAATTCAAAACCGGAAAATCCTGTCCTTGTGTTGCAGTAACATTGTCGAGTTGAGAAGTATCAGCGATTTAAATGTGTCTTTTGTCCACAGTTTAGTGATTTCCGACTTTTGCGTAGTAGATTTGTTGATTATATAATGAAATTCCGAGTCTGGCGCCTAGTCCATCACGGAATTTGGGCGCCATATTGACATCATTATCTGGCAGAGGCTCATTTTCTTTCCCTCTTCCCATCATTCCCCGCGCGTCTTCCCTCACCCGCACGCCTGCCCCTCCGAGCCTCTGCGGAGGAGAGAGTAACAGCGGCTAGTTTTGTCTTTCGAAAGCCTTGAAGGCTTTCAAATTTTATCTGGCGACTGAAACTTGTCAAGAACCAAAGCTCTGGAACCAAACGGCAGTTGAACAGCAAGTATTTGGTGGCTTATGCTGGTTTCGAAAGGGAAAGCGGTGAGTATACTGAAGTGGCGTGTTGCCCAAGGTGCGGTATCTTGTCAGTTGTGGAACAAGATGGCTAGTAATTTCAGAACAACATATCGTTGAAGTATATGGTGTACGTATGTTGTTACGTGTTGAATGAGCTTTCATTTGATGTATCGTTCAAAATTCTGCGTTTTATTAAACTTGTTAAAATGTCCAAAATGTGCGAACCACTGTTTGAAATAATATTACAAATAAACAGGAAATTGACTTCTCACAAGTGCTACAGAAATTTAGATTTCTTTTGAAATATTTAACGCACAACATTAAGATATATATCATACAGAAGCTATTGAAAAATTCTATTCGGGGTAGAAATTGGAAGCTTCTCGTTAAACGGAAAATATTTTAAAAATGGAAAAACGTCTGTTGTTTTGGTTCCTGTATATTTGTAATGAAATATTTGGAACGGTGGTTCGCACATTTTGGGCAGTATCACAAGTTTCATAAAACGCAGAATCTTGAACTCTACATCAAATGAAAGCTCATTCAACACATAACAACATACGTACACAATATGTTTCAACGATGCGTAGTTCTGAAATTACTAGTCATCTTGTTCCACAAATGACAAGATAATTATATGCCGTATATTTACCCGCCGTGCCACTTCAGCTACGACAAGTTTGCTACTCACCACTTTCTCTCTTGGAACCATTCCAAAGCCGTCGATTACTTGCTGTTTAAAAGGTTGTTTAGTTCTTGACAAGATTATTCGCTGGTAAATAAGCCATTTCCCATAACCAGTGGGAAGAACACACAGGGTGTCTTTTCGTTCGACAACAAATATCGTCTTCAGGGCTTCGAACTGCTTTTCTTTGGTGCGTAATCCATCTCTATTTGTTTCTCGCAGTGCAAAACAAATAAATCTAAGATACCGACAACATCGAATAGTCTTGAAAACCGCAGTAAATGTAAATATTTCATTGAAGAAGCGCTTCGTATCTCACGCATGATCAGTTGCGACGGAAGCTAAATTTTGGCAAGAGACGATGGATTATCCCAGAGCTTTCGGCACAGAATAGTAATACAACCAGAAGTCCAACTCAAGTGAAAACTTGTCCGCATTTCTTCAATGCGCAGGCGCGATATTTTACGCCATCCGACGCCATTCTTGGCAAGTTCCCCCGGCAGTTTTAACCTTCTTTTGAAGGACCAAACTGCCGGGGGAACTTGCCAGGATGGCGTAGGATGGCGTAGGATGGCGAGGAATTCAGATGCGCGAGGCGACATGCGCGAGGACATAAACTTCAAAGGTTCCGACGCGAGTTGGACTTCAGGTTGTATTACTATTCTGTGCTTTCGGTCGACGGGCGCGGCCCGCGTGAGAAGGGTCTGGGAACGAGATTGGTATTCACATTACTATTCACTGTGCCGAAAATCTAAATGGGAAGCATGCGAAGTTACGCGAAGCATATAAAGTTCTGGGTTCTACAGAAAACAAAAACAGCCACAAAATGGTTAAAATGGAAATATAAAGAGCGTGTTAACGGGTAAGAGCGTTTTAACGATTTAAAAATTAATTCTTTAAAAGTTTTCATGGCGATAAACCGGTAATAATTTATTTGCTAACTTCATTTATTTATTTGTTTATTTATTTATTTATTTATTTATTTATTTATTTATTACATTATTATATTGCTCTGATGATATTTGTGGTATTTCCACAAACTTATCTTGAACGATTTAAAAATTGTTATCAGCTAGTGTCCCAGCTAGCACACAACGTAATCCCAACGTTCGCAAAAGGTTGTGGTTTGGTTAGGTTGGACCGAACGTTCTGACAACGTAATCGCAACGTTCGCAAAAGGTTGTGGTTTGGTTAGGTTGGACCAAACGTTCTGACAACGTAATCGCAACATTGTTTTTCTCAGACGGAGATATATTAAATTACAAATAGGTGTTATAAACCATGAGTAAACGTTGTAGAAACGTTGGAATGCAACGTACTTCAGAGACGTTCATATAACGTCTCATGGACGTTGCGTATATTAGTAATAAAATGTTTGTATATTTAGATCAAAGATCTGTCTAATACAACTGCATGGTATTTGAAATATAGTAAGGTATGATATTCTGCCGAAACAGAGAACGTAGGTCGACAGTATATCAAACCTTACTATATTTCGATTGTTGTTTCAACAGTACACTGCCTGGTATTTGGATTTTTTAAGCAAAACGACAGACTTTTTATAATAGCGAACGTTGTTGTATAAACGTTTGGGAAACGTTCGAACGTAACGTTGCTCAAATACGTTCTGAAAACGTTCTCGCTACGTTGTGACGTTGTGTCTGTGACGTAATTTACGTCACGTTCCGGATATGGCCTTCGTCTCTGCCTTCGTGTTGGTGGGATACAACGATTCAAGCGCAATTCTGTTTGGCGATTCTTCTGTCTGAAGACATTTTTGTTTATTAAAGCCATCATCGTTTGCAAAGTAAGTAAACACCTTATCAGTTATGTATACAATATTTTTCAGCGATTCTTCTCGTGTTAAATCACTAGTAAACACAGTTAACTGAACCTGTTTACAATTGACGTTTACAATTGACATGCTTACGTGTATTTTCAAAATGACTTCTGAATGTTCGCGGTAACGCGTTACCTATCCTATTGCATATGAATGAAATAGCGCAAAGCTACGAATGCGTTTATACTTATACTTCTGCTTATACTGCGCTGCAATTACATGTATTAACACATTTTGCGAAAGCATGGCAAGAAGTCACAGATGTGAGATGAATATTTACATATTCAAGATGGTCTCCATGCTGCCCAAAATGTCATTGAAATTGCCGACTGTATTCTTTATGAAATGAAACTCTACGTCACTCTTGTGTCGAATCAAATATAATTATTTAGCTTTAGGTTTAAAACCATCACAACATATACAGTATAAACACAATGACAAGTCACAAGTCTAAGTCAAACTTGGTTCAAGTCTATGAGAGCATCATGGATTATCTAACACAGGTGCGGCGTGGATTCATACGCTGGTGTTAATAATCGAGTAAAATTAAATAAGTTGACCAGTCATATAAACATGTGTAGCAAGTTCTATTGATTCGCACCACATTTTGGTCTTATTGGCTTGATGTATTTCGTATAAGCTAATCAATCACATAAACCAATTCCATCACAGATCTGACCAAAAATGACTAAGATGCATCACAAGTGTGGCAAGTCTTCCTTCATTAGATCTGAGATGGATTTGGTTGATGTGATTGATTATAACTTTATATTAAGAACATCAAGCCAACTAAATCAAATGCTGCCAATCAATACAACTCGCCACATGGTGTATCACTGGTCAATTTGACTTGAGCAAAAACCATCCTATAAATCCACGCTGTATAAATCCACGATCTTGTGCTAAATAATCTACGAAGCTCTTATATATTTGAAGCAACATGAGCCCCCACGATGAGCTTTAAGCTCTTGGGGTTAATGTATTAATAAAATATTGTTTAAATGAAAAAAATAAAAAAAGTTGGCCTTAGATTTAACATTGTCTTCATAAGTTGGACTTGTGATGAATTTATATATGGCTTTTTTTTTATATAAGGGTATTGCTGGGTGCCACAAGAGGAGTTGGTGGCAATGATATATTAGAGGATGTGTTACCAAAACCAGCAGATTGCCTTGAAGATTTACACATAATATGTGATCGCCTGGAGGAAAATTTCAAAAAGAAAATGGTAGTTGCATTATTTGTTGTGTTTGTTGAACCCCACTTGTAATGTAACCTTTCAAGATTGAGAAGCCATTGACTACTTATTTGACACTGTTAACTCTGGTACAATTATTATACAATACTGATACAATCTTGACTGTGATTGGCTAAAAACCTACAGATAATTCTTGGCACCTACAAAGTATCAAAAAATGTCTGTACAGTAGCTATGACGAGCTGGCCAGCAGTTTGAACAAAAGAAAAACATGGCGGGTGTCTTTAGGGGCAAAGATCAGAAGCGGATTAATCCGGTGGATTTGGCGCATTTTGTTGATGGCAAAACCACAAAGAAAACCTAGTGAGCTACAGAACACATACAGTTGTTAGATTTTAAAGCAGTATTTGAAAGAGAAAATTGTATTTGAAAGAGAAAAAATTAAGCGAACCTCAAACTGAACTGGTATGAATTTACTATTTTTATCTACCTTTGTATAAAACGTTCTAAAGGCTTCTACATTTGTAATTGCATAATAAAACAATTATTGAATTCGGTTTTCACATGATACAGTAAAAACCCACCAACAAGAACCTACATTTTACAATGTAGCCTGGGATAGGTTCTTATATATTCTTAACACAAGCTACAGTAAAATCCCACTGACAATAACCTACTACCATTAAGAACCTCAGGTTGAAATATATATTCTTAATTTCATATTATATATATTCTTAATTGGTGAAACACATCTAGATTGTCCCAAGCTACACTGATGAGCTGTAGTACAGCGAAACACGTGTCTGTAGATTGAACTATAAATATGTAATGTTTACAACACGAGCGGCCGTGTTGTATTGAATATACAATCACGAGCCGAAGGCGAGTGATTGTGTATTCAATACAACAAGGACGCGAGTGTTGTAAACAACTTGTGAAATGAATAAATAGTAAAAATCCCTTTGGGATATTGAGATGCTAATTAGTTACAAGCACTAGTGGTTGTATCAGAAGAGTATACACCCACTAGTGGTTGTAACTAATTAGCATCATTGGTTTTAGTTTGTATGGGGTTTACAGGGGTATACATGTGATGTAATTTCTGAAAGTGGACTGGCTGCAAAACTCATGAATTAGTAATGAATTTCCCAAATATATATATATATATATATAAATTCTCAATCTCAACCTGAGGTTCTTAATAGTGGTTGGTTCTTGTTAGTGGGTTTTTACTGTTCTGAACACTATATATTATGTATTAGTAATTTTTGATTTTTTTTTTCCCGTCAGCTAACTGTCCACATTGTTTTGCAGGTAAATTTCTTAGCTGCTCTGTGTGGGCACAGTGTTGCTGACAGTGCCAGGTGAATACTTTCTAAACTTGGGACAAACAAGCTTTGGTCTCTCTATAGTTTCAAAGGGAAAAAGGGAAAACTCCCATTCAAAGATCTTGTTATCTGCAAAGTAGTTATCAGTAAGTAGTATTCAAGTACACATCCAATTTTGTTTATGTGTAGTATTAATATAGCTGTATTTATTACTGTCTTGTTTATTATGTTAATAAAGATAACCTTTGTATCTTTTAAATAGAGGCATGCTTAAGGGTTCACAAGAAAGCTAGCCAAGCCAATGTTGAGGAACAGATAGCCGAAGTCCTCAAACATGCACCGCATAGAACTGGAGGCACAAAATTTAAGGTAAAGTGTTATTATATCATTTATATGTATGTGTATACATGTATGTATGTGTGACGAATACATTTAATGATGGTGTGTGTCAGTTTTGATGATTTTGTGTGCCTTTTTGGCTGCCAAAATTAGGTATATTAAGCAATTTAAAATTTAATTAATTTAAAATGTAATTTCTGAAAAACAGTTGGCTCCTAAAGTGATATCTATAATATCCAACATCTACTAAAGTACTAAAGTTAAAATTATATATATATATATATATATATATATTACCAGGGTTAAGTCACGTTGGCCTGAAAAACAGAGAAAAATCTTCTCGACGTTTCGAGCGAAGGCCCTTCGTCAGGAGAAATTAGTAAACAACTCACATGTGGTCACGTGTATTTATAGCAGAGCTACAATGGGAATCACGTGAACACATGTAAGCCAATAAAAACAAAGTAAACAAATAAACGTCGAGAAGATTTTTCTCTGTTTTTCAGGCCAACATGACTTAACCCTGGTAATATTTGGATTTCAACCATGGCCGACGCTGTCCTAGAAGCTTTTAACTATATATATATATATATATATATATTTAAATTACTGGTTTTTAAAATCTCTTTATCTCTTTTTAGAATCGTCAAGCTGGGAATGGTCACGAAGTGGACCAAGAATAATTGGGATAACCCTAAAAGGATATTAATTATTATAAGTAATACCACGATTGAATTGGTTACTTTTGTTCCCACCTGGTGATTTTATCTCTAATTTCCCCTGGTTTGGGGGAAAATTTCCAATTTTTTCTTCTTTAAGATGCATAAGCAAACATCAAAAGAGCATTCAATTTTACTAAACTCACAAGGAACATTAGGCTTGGGTTTTGTTTAAAAAATTGCAATAATTATATCTCAATATAAGCAATGTTAATTATATTACCTCATCAATCATGATATTACAAACTAATACCATTACATGTTGGGAATTAGTGATTATAAATGTCCCTGACAGCCGAGGGACAATTTGTGAAAATCCCTCGGACCTATATGGCCCTCGATCGGGACTTCCACAAATCCTCCACCGACTTACGGGGACAATTTAATCACTAATAATTCTCAACAAGTCATGGTATTACTATATATAGGGTTGCAGTGTATCTTCCACGATACGATATATAATTGATACACAATACGATACATCTATTAGTTTATAGTTCAAGTTATTATTCAGTATAAGGCCTGTGATAAACGGCGTATTTTTCATGCACCGTATAAAATGCCTATTAGGGTCGACCCAAATTATGAAATTGTTTGAGTTATTCAGCGTATTGTTGGCGTATTGAATAGGTCGAACTTTTTACATGTTCTCGAGTCGTGGACTTGGAAACGAAGTTATCAACATGAATTATGGTATCATATTTTAAATTTAAATTAATGTTTGTATTTTATTCGGCGCATGAATAGTACGCCGTCAGCATCAACGCCGTAGTTGAGTCGTATTATACGACCGGGCTCGTCGTATTTAATGGCTCTGTCGAACTTAATGCAAGTGCCGTATTTAATGGTTACAGACGGCGTATTTTTCATGAACTTAACTCTTCTATTTATTTATACGGCGCATGAAAAATACGCCGTTTATCACAGGCCTTAAAGTATTTATTTAACAAGTGATGATTTTGGAACTGTACAGCTCTGTATATACCTTGTGATGATGATTATTAGCTATATTTTACTAAAGCCTAAAATGACGAGTATCAAAACTAGCATTGCCAAGGTTGCGAGTGTTCAATTTCTGGTTTGTAAAAAATAAAGTATATAATTTTGTATATTTCCGTCTGTCGTAATATTATTGTCAATTCCAATGTTCGCAGCAACGTTATCGGAACGTTCTATTAACGTTATACGGATTAAAGTAATAAAACATTGCATTTTTACTATTTAATACAATCAACGCAATAATTGATTAAAAAACAATGTTTTCTTGCTTGCGCTACCGTAATATTTTCCCTGAATAGGTTTTTCCTTCTTTATAAAAGTTGTGTTGACGTTATGTGGACGTTGTGGCAACGTTAAATGCGAACGTTATCGGCGAACGTTTTGACAACGTATAGCGGAGTCGACAAATAAACGTTGTACGAACGTTGTGTTATAACGTTCTCAGGACGTAAGTGTAACGTTCTCAGAACGTTCTCACAACGTTGGTGTGCTTGCTGGGGTACTCTTGTTTCTTAAAAAAAAAGAAATAAGTTTGGCATCCACAGGAAATCAAACTTGATTGGGTACTGAACCTTTTGTGAATCCTAATATTCATAATATTAACAGCATTAGGTGCCAGTCTGCCAGAGGGGCGGAGTTGGTCAGAGGGGGCTACAGCCCCCTTGTTGGAACCCTAGCCCCCCCCCTCTGGCAGACTGGCACCAAAGAACTTTTTAACTGATTATGCACCTATCAGTGTAAACCCCGCGGGGTGGGGTGTAGGCAAAGGGCGGGGAGTTGACAGCGAAATACATCCCAGCAGTCGCGCATTTGACCATAAATTGTTCCCCGCATGGGTCAAGACATTTGACCATGCATGGTAGATTGCCAAAGACCTGGAGACGAGTGTTTAAGAACCCGGATCTTCTTGTGGTCAGTTACGTCTTTGCTTCCAGCTATCCATCTGGTCAAAAACATTCAGCCTTTGCAAAGGAAAATGTTTCAATTGCTTATTGAATGATCAATTAAAGGCGATCATGCACAGGAATACTAATAATGTAGATGACTAGACTTGTTGTGTTTTTCATCATTAATAATTCACAAGCTTACTATTAGGATACTTTGCCAATGTACTTTCAAATCATTATTAAGAAAGAATAGTCAGCACGGCAGTTTAAATGTTAATATTGAGTTTATTCATATAATTACTTTGAACATGTTGCTGCGCTTGGGTTTGGGCTAGCTTTTGTACAAGCATGTGCTTTAAGCTTGTTCAAATCTGGTCATTAAAATGTTACAATCTCTTGTTTGATGTCCCCAGGTGCGTTCTTTTGGAAACATTTGATTGATATACAATCCCCCACCCTGGGGCATTTTACTCAAATTTTCAATTTTTTGTCAAATCCCCACCCTTTGCCCACACCCCCACCCTGCGGGGTTTACATTGATAGGTGCATTAAGCCAGACAAGTCAGTAATTAATGCTTTAATAGTGGAATAAAACTCCTTTAGAAACATAGGATATGGTATATATTGTGTAGAAGCCAACGGTATTAATAATTACAACACACAAAATTCAATTTTCTGTCTGCATTATTGAACGGAAATGGCAAAGGTTAATGACCACACTAGGTGTTCAACAAATTTTTCTTTATTTTGATAGCATGAAAATAGATGCAGATGTTCAAATTTTGTGTCAGGGAATTCCTGGTGCCCCCCCTGATTTACAGTGCTGCCAGTCTATATATTCGCAGGGCCATAGCAGGACAAAATCTGATATTGGGGGTGGGGTAAGGTGGGTTGGGTTGGGTGCCACTAGCTGGCACACTGACCGGGGGTGAGGGCATGCCCACCAGTAAATTTTTGAAATACATGTGTAGGGTTTCTTAGGATTTTCTGATTTCTGATAGTAATTTCCAGCAAGTTTGAATTGAGAATTTAAAAAATCAATTTTTAATTGATTTTATAGTTTTACAGTATGACTTCTTTATTTCTTTATTAGAAACTTCAAACAACAACAAAAACAATTTTATTTATCTATATTGTGCTACTTTTTACTTAGCTTTGTGCAAGGCAAGATATTTGCATAGCTATTGGTTGAATGACATAATTCGGCATCCATGGGTGACTATAACTACCAGAATGCTTTGCTAGCATTCTAGGGTTTTGGCTAAAAGGGATGACTCAAAAGGACCCATCCAGTCCTTTAGCAGCTTTTCCAAAATACAGTACAGTATGTCATCAAAATTCAAAATATTTTTTTCAAGATTTTAGCAATTTTTTCAATACCCTATATAGCTACAACATAGACTTTAACCCTAATCCGAAATCTGGTTTACCCCCTAGCTTTTTGAAAAAACATATCTGATGACATATTTTGGAAAAGCGCAAAAGCTAGGACTGGATGGGTCCCTTTGATTCATCCCTTTTAACTGAAACCCCACAATACTGGCAAAACATTCTTGTAGTTGTAGTCATTCCAATGCCATCTCACGTCATCGTGCAAATGGCCTATTCACAAAGTTACAAGCAAAAAAGTAGCTGTATTAATATAATTATATTTCCTGAATCAGAAAATCACTTTTTTGTTCCTGTGTATAACAACTTGCATTTGAATGCAGATGGTCAGTTGAGCCAGAGCAAATTATCAGGGGGGGGCTTCCTTGGGCCTGACCCCACCGCTTTCTAAGGCCCTTACACATATCTCTAGAAACAAATTTATCAAGACCAAGTACCATTACAACACTTCCCTGCATGTATGGAATTTGAAGGTTTTCGATGTTACTGTGCATTAAAACAACTGGTTAGACTTTGCGCAATTGTGCGCTAAATTATGGCACTTTACAAGATAAGTGGTGCACAAGTCATTATTACGGTTAGTAGCTAATAGTTTTATAACTACTGTAGACTGATTATGTTAACTTGACAATTATGAGCACTATTCGAGTGAAGGACAATGTATGGTTAATATCAGCTGTGTATCAGTGGTGTGCTGGCCTGATCTGTTTATCAGAGAAGGTGGTGGGGGGGGGGGGGGGAGGGGGGGCACGCCCACACGCGCCCAGACGATTCTGGGTGCGCGATTTACCGCGCGCCCAAAGTTTGAATTTCAAGGAGAACGGAGCGATGCCAATTCTCGAATTTTTGCAAATTAGCGAACATTATTATCACTATTTCAGCCTGAAACTCTTCTGTCAAATGAAAATTCACCGTTGTTACCAAACGCGTATTTTGCCCGCCAGCTCCGCCTTGGGAACGAGTCCTCACCCGTGCACGACCACGCAATGTTAACACGCAAAATGACAAGCTAAAATTTGCATCGCACATTTTACAAACTTTCCCGTGAACGAGTGAAGATTACAGAGGCGCTTGGTGGACATTGAGAAAAGAACATGAAGAAGAATATATCCATCAGCAAAGTTTGTATGGAGAAAGCAGTTCATGTAAGCAAGAAAGAAATTCCAGGACAAGAAGACATCATGGTCGGACATTGGACAGTGATATAATTTTCTGAAAAGTCTTGCTCCGTAAATAATAATGTAAAATTTGCAGCTTCTTACCGTTTTTACATAAAAGTTATAAATGATTTTTTAGTATTAACCATTTCTAAAGTTTTTATGGTGTTAAATTGTTGTCTATCCTTCTACCAAAGCGCTTTAATTTCTACCACTCTAAAAGGAAAGATAATAATCGCACGCCCAATTACAAGTTTAGCCCGCGCGATTAACCACGCGCGCAATTTGAAAGCCCTGGAGGTCAACAGTCCTCATTGTTCTGCAAATTCATGCGTTTAGCGGTTTAGGTACTGTATGAATTACAGGGAGCTGCCCATGATTTTCTCAGTGTCAGCTACGGTGTTCCGGTTAAATATCTTAGAAAGGAAATGCTTGTCGATGAGTTGTAGAAAGCCAAATGACGTTTTTTGTCGTTTTCTCTTGGGTGTGTTGGGTGGGTTGTCGCTGGGAGAATACTGTAAATTGACTTGGAATTTGCTGCGATAGAATAGAATAGAAAATTTATTAACGTGGTCATAAACGCTTAGCTACTAAAGGTTATCTCGAGAGAGAACCCAGCTATTTTACAGGTTTGCCACAAAATTGAACCTAAACTATTAGTACAATTAATTAAATAAAGTAGTTATTATATATAAATATAGTCAGTGAATTAAACTATTATCTAAATAAAACCATTATGAAAACTAAGTACGTCAATATATGACTTGAGTAATATTCTAAAAATCTAAACTGCTGAAATTAAAGTTTTTCAGCATATTTTTGAACAGTTGATTCAAAGGAGGATAGATCAAATAATAGTTGTGAGATTCTTTTGTTTACTGGTGTTGGTAGTTATTTTATAATCGATGGTGGATGGTTGGAATGCATGGCTGTGGATGTAGAGTGGTTCGTCGTTTGGTTTTCTGTAGGGTGCGTTTTTTCCGAATTGCAAGTTGAAGGTGACATCCAGAAAGTTTACAGATTGATATAGTTAATTTGGGCTGTAATCTTTAGACCAAAATGTTCAAACAGTGATCAAGTCTTTCCTTGCTTTGTCGGCTAATCCTCCACTGGTTCCCTTTAGGTTCCCTTTAGTAAAGCTATAGCCCGTCGTCCTGGTGCAGCTCCACATTATCTTTGCCAAATCTTTTTTCTAGCTCATTCAAAATAAATAACCCAACAAGTTCGCATATTTCGGCGCCGTCGTAACTACCCATGCATGCATTGTAACATCAAATCGTCAGCCTCTTAGCATAATTGCCTAACTCATTGTCAGAAAGAGTACACACAAACAGAAGTGAATTTTTTATTGAGTTTTTTTATTGGTTAATGACATGGTCACTTTTGCAGCAGATGCAACAGCTGATTAGTGACTGACTGAAGCAAATAACTCAATTTGGCCAGAAAATGAGTTAGGCAATTATGCTAAGTGGCTGACGTCATATGGATTGGTTATTTCGCTTGGTGATGTCTTGGTCTGGAATTGTAGTCAATTCTTTGGCCCATGAAATGACTTTATCTATAGGAGATCTTCGGTATAGAAGGCCAGAAGGGTATAGAATTCTGCGATATCGAAGGACAGGAATATGTGATTTAGTTTGTTTGTAACGTTCTTGAACCATTCAATTTGATGAGTGCTCTGATGTTGGTATTGATGTTGTCGAGGATGATTTTACTAACTGTTCATAGTTCGCTGTATTGATAAACGCTTCTCGTTTTGCCATTGTTTCAATGCGGTCCTCGATAGATAAATCCTTACTGCATGTTAGCTATTTCTTTTAACCCTTCGCTGATGGTCTCAATAATTTCTTCTTTATCTAGCTTGTATGTTTTCGTAATGTTTTCCGTTAGTAATTTGTTGTATGTTTCAGGTGCATGTTTGCTTCGTAAATGTTTCGTATTTTGTCTGCGAAAATGAGAACATTGGGTGATGATTTTACATATATTCTATATATTTTTTTATATATATATTCTATTTATATATATATATATATATATATATATATATATATATATATATATATATATATATATATATATATATATATATATATATATATATATATATATATATATATATATATATATATATATGAGACATCGTTGCATGCAAATTGAGACATCGTGTGAGACATCGTACGTTGCATCCAAATTTGAATCCAATTGAATCCTTCAACTCAAGGCGTGTGAGACATTGTTGCATCCAAATTTTATGCTCTTATAATATATATTAATAGTTCTCTGGATTCAATTTTTTCTTGAGCTTTCGACTCGGTGTTCGAGTCTTCACCAGAAGTGAGAGAAAGATTATAGGTCTAGTGTTTTATTGTGTTGACCATCCAGGTGTCTTCATGATTGGGTATTTCTATATGTGTCGAGTGTGGATCTGTCGATGTTGTGCCTGGCTTCTTTGAATTCGCGAGAAACTCTTGTAGTAGCTTGGCCTATAGTATCTTTGTTTCTGACCAGTCAAAAATGTGTTCATTTATAGTCGTCTGCGTGGTTTGCCGGAAGAGATCTAGGGTCGTCGTCAAAAAAGGTAATGGTACATGTATGTGCATGCCAGTGGATTTATATGTAGCCGACTGAAAAAATATTTTTAAAGAAAAATTGCATAGGTTGGTGATTTGAAAATCTTAGTATAGGTAAAGGAAAATTCTTGTCTGAATATTATTTTAAAATAAATAATTTTATGTATTTAATCTTCTAATTTAATCTGAACGGGTTTATTATAGTCGTTTGAATGTGAGCCAATTTGGAGAATCCAGCTGATAAAAAACGCCACACAACAAAACAACCGTCAAAGTGAAATATTATTTATTTAATATTTACACTGTATTTACTGTAAATGTTCTTATTCAAGATTGTATTTATTTTCTTCCTTGAATTTTACTATTTCCTAGCGAATATTCTGGTATTTAAACATTTTCAATTGAATCGAATGAAGTCTAGAACGCTTTCCAGCATGCAATCCTGTGATTAGTTTGACAATGACAATTTTATTAAAACAATTATGAAGCTATTATTACAACTTATTTTAATTAGGGTTAGACGGCATAGTACCGGCAACTTGAAGATTAAAGGGTTGATTCCCGCCTAGAATTATATACATGCCCTTCTACAAACTTTCTCTCGCGGAGTACAATATAATTAGCGTTGTCATGTACCCTGTTGTTTTATTTATATATAATATATATATATATATATATATATATATATATATATATATATATATATATATATAATATATATATTCCAACTATGCATTGCTTGGGTAAGGTTCACTATATACTACTACTCAGAATATATACTCCTACTCAGAATATATACTCCTGTCTGCTATATTACCTGCTACTGCTAACTACTAATGTACGCAGGAAATGTGTAATGAGTTGAAGTTGTTGTCTTTGAACAGCAGGCGTCGTTTTTTACGATATCTAACAATTTTTAAAATTCTACATAATTTCGACTGCCCTTATCAATTAAGAGATATTTTTAAACTAAGGCTTAACACACACGACTGGGACTTGCGAGACAAAACCTTATTAGATCTCCCAAAGGTAAAAAGTGCAGTAGGGCAAGCCATGTTCAACTATGCAGCTGCAAAGGATTGGAACTCTTTGCCTTCGGAATTCAAAGAACTTACGTCTATCTCTAGTTTTAAACGTAGTATTTTCATGCACCTATTAGAAACTGACAACAATACTCACATTTGTAGTTTATAAATTTCCTATAACTGTTATTTTTATTAATTTTGTTCACTTTGTATTAATGATTAGCTATTATCTATAATTAAGCACTGTTCTCCTGTTAATACCAGCATTTATGCTGATAGGATCTTCAACAGTTTAAATAAAGATTTTATTATTATTATTACTCTTAATTATTGCGGAGGAATTTAGGTGTCTCACCGTGATGTCATTGCATGCTGCGCAAGTTGTTGGTTCGCCAATGTTTTGCTTGAGACAGATAATGCAGTATACCTTCCTCTAGCAACTCTGCCTGCATGATCAATTATAACTTTTTCAAACTCTAAATTGTTGTATGTGGTGTTCAACATGTTTTCTTTTTTAATCTTCCTTACTAGTAATTAAACCTTTCTCGTACACGATAGTGCCTGCATACCCGTAGCTTTGTGCAACTCTGCATGGTCTATATCAACTTATAATATAAGTCGGATATAACACGCAATTTGATTGGCTGACGCGCGTGCATTGTGACGCAATAATGCACGCTTCTAGCTTTTGAAATTTTGCCGCTCTTTTTACCCTTGCCAAAAAGTAAACAAATTAATAGATTTAAAGTCCAAAATTTGGCAAAACGCGACAACAAATTTGAACATAAAACGCTAAAATGGAAGAGTCGGGTTCTGAAAACCTACGCGCTGAAGCCAGCGAAGAAAGGTTTGCTGAAATTTCAGAGAGAGAGCTTGATTTTCTACTGGAAAGTCGCCACTCGAAGGCGACAAAAAAGTGTACAAACTGGGCTGTCTCAACATTTAAAGGTAGGTATTAAAACATATTTGGCTTTTGAATACTTGCTATACAAAGTAAGCTACTGGAAGAAAAGAAATTGTAATTCTACAAGTTAAAATTGAGTAATTGACCATTTTCACTTCGCCTTTGTCATAGGTTTTTATTCATGACATGACTTGAACAAACATGAAATTCTACAAGACAATAAGCTACACTGTACAACAAATACGACATTCATATAACATTTCTTGAGAAAAATTACAACTATTAAATATTCATTTAACAGTACCTTAAAATGAAAACTGCTTAATATATTTAGAGTGGTGTCAGGCGAGAAATATAATGCCTGAACTGGAACAAATGACAACAAAGCAACTAGACGAAAACTTGTATCACTTCTACGCTGAAGCAAGGACAAAGGACAAGCGAAACTACAGCAAATCAGCATTGGTCGGGTTCAGACACGGTATCGAAAGATACTTGAATAGTCCACCATTAAACAGGGCAGTTAAAATTACATCTGACCCCTTGTTTACGAATTCCAACCAGATGCTTGACGCGAAGATAAAAGAGATGAAGCAACTCGGGCAAGCAAATGTACAACACAAACCGCCTTTGGAGAATGAGGACCTCGCCAAGCTGAAAACAAGCGGTGTTTTTGATCCAATAAATCCTTTGTCCCTTCTTCGCTCTGTGTGGTTTCACGTCGTCTTGTATTGGTGTAGACGGGGTCGGGAAGGTCAACGTCAGCTCACCGTAAACAGCTTCACATTTGAAGTTGATAGCTCTGGTCGACGCTACGTGAGGATGACACACGATGAGTCCTCAAAAAATCACCCTGGTGGATTGACCGACGTTTCTAGCTCGGAGAAGGAAGCTCGGATGTACGAAACCGAACAGTCATTTGATGGCTATAAAGCTTTGGCTCTCTACCTCGAAAGAGTCAATCCCAAGTGCCTTGCTCTCTTCCAGTATCCTGCAAGAAATTGGCAACCAACAAACACGGTATGGTTTGAAAATCGACCACTCGGAATCAACAAGTTGGGCAAAATGATGGCGGAAATTAGCGAAGCCGCAGGTCTGTCAAGGATTTACACAAACCATAGTGTCAGAGCAACAGCTATCACCGTTTGGTCGAATGCAGGCGTACCCAATCGTCATATCATGGCAATTTCTGGCCATCGAAATGAGCAAAGTCTTGTCCATTACAACGCACGGCCATCATCTTTACAGCTTCGCAACTGCAGCGATGTCTTGTCTCATTCGCTTTCTACCGATCGTCCTTCTTCCTCTGCTTCACCTGTAGCTCAGGTACCAACCGATGGGCATATTTCTGTGGCATTAACGTCCGCAAGTTCAACGACAAACACACAGCTGCAAAATTATTCCATGCCTGGCGGTATGTTTACTTCTTGCTCGATCGGCAGCGTCCAGATCGTGTTTAAATCGAACAGTGATTAGCTCTTTAACTATTATATGTTATATTTGAGAATTTCTTTGTAATTGTGGGCGAATTTTAAATGTTTTTGAACAGTTTTTAAGCAAAAATTCGCCAAAACACTGTTGACTTTGTTGTTTGTCGCGCCTTTCGAAATTTTGCCCCGTTCAAAATTCGACTGATCAGTGTTTGTTGCTAAGCAACGTCAGCGATAACATGTAAAGAGCATTTTGTTATTGATCTCTTGAATAAAATTTGATTGTTGTTGCGTAATTTCTTCTTATATTATAAAAGAATTAAAGAACTCGTCTTGTGCGGTTATGGTGTAATAATGCACTCGGGGGAATGTTGGGAGAGTACTCGAGAAGCGTGTAAAACACTCGGCTACGCCTCGTGTTTTACACGCTTCTCTCGTATTCTCCCAACATTCCCCCATCGTGCATTATTACACCATAACCGCACGCGACTCGTTCTTTAATTCTTAATTATACTAGTCTATAGCAGGTGTTCAGTACTTCAAACGAACAGATGCCATGATCGTGGAAGGAATGGAAGTTATGGTCTTCTTTGGTTAAAGTAAGTAAATAATTGTGACGTTAAGCGTTTGACTGTCTGTACATTTGAAATCATTAAAAACACTGCAGTTATATTTAATATATCTTCTATAAAGGAAAACTATTAATTACACTTAGCAGAATTGCTTCAGAACTGTCCTAGAAAGTCGTCTTGAGATGGACTACATTAAGTGTTCCTAGTTGCTAAAGTGTTTGAGGAATTCGGTTGATATTAAGTCATATATATATATATATATATATATATATATATATATTATTCTGAGTTGGCGCAGGCTCGACAACCTGGCAACAGCTTAATAGAACGAGCATGCGTTTTTTTAAATTGTGTTTATGTGGACAATAAATCAATAATTAGTTACCGAACCCGAGGTAACTACTTCAGTTATTCACTGAAGCGCGAAGGGCGGAGATATAACTACTTTAGCTTATATAGTTACCGACTTTGAGGTAAACTATACCGACTTTGAGGTAACTAACCTTCTTATAGTTCATTCATGATACACATAAAATCTGTCTATAACAAAAAATAGTACTCTAGACGTAGTTTTAAAGCAATATATAGTAAGTCATTTAATATGCATGCAAGGTAACTGCATGACCGATATGTTAATGGGCACATTAAAGGGAATTTAATCTATATACGCATGAATGAACTAATAAAACGTATAACATGATATCTTAATAATTATAGGCTGTATATAACACACATTCAAGGAATACAGAAAGGTATTTAAAACACACGGAATGCAGAAAACTATAGAAGGAAGAATTATACATCGTCTTCTAGCTACAGCCAAAATGACGAAGTGTTTGGTCATCTTGACTATGATGCTCATTATTCAAGTAAGCTAGTTCAAGTAGAAATAGTGGAGTATAAACGATATATATATATATTTATATATATATATATATATATATATATATATATATTAAAGAACTTGTAACGTCTATCATTAATTTTGCCTAGAAACGTCATATAATTAATCAGTTGCAACTAAAGGTGCTGTTACACGATGCAACTTACAACAAATTTACTCGTGAAAAAAAATCGCAAGTTGTAGGAAGGTGTTACACGTTCAGCAACCATCCAACTTTTCTTGCAACTTGCAACACGGCAAAAATGACAAAATCGCACGTTGCTACGGGGTGTTACACGGTGCGATTTTTTGTGATTTGTTGTAAGTTGCAAGAAAAATCGCATCGTGTTAAGGCTGATTTCCAGTCAGTGGAATTTTGCGAGCGGGCGGAATTTTTCTTTGTCTTTTGTGCCCTGAATTAGATTAGTTCCGCTCGAGTGCTCACAAGACAAAGAAAAATTCCGCCGCTCGCAGAATTCCACTGACTGGAAATCAGCCTTAACAGCACCTTAACCCGTACGGCAATTATTGTTGTTAAACGCTCAACCTGAATCCGCTGTAATATATTCAAAAGTTGTAAAAACTGTTTTATCGACAAATGTCGAGTACGCCAAGTTGCTAGTGGCCCAGCGATTGACCTTGTTTCATTTATGAGGTATATGCTAAAACAATTATTCACCTTGGTGTCGGTGGGCAGTGTATAGATATTCACCTCCACTTCAGTGAATAATTGTTAAGTTAAATATACCGTTTCATATCAGCGATTTAGTGACTTAATTCTCAAAAATTCTTCTAACTTTGCTTTAATGATCGTGTTTACGTGACAATACTCGAAAAAATATTTTTTGGGACCTTCAGGCCCAAATGTTTTCGACTATTTATTTCAGGCGATCCAAATACACTATATTACAAGGTCTATTATGTAAAAACATAAGCGCATGCAGAAGTATAGAGATATATAGTATATACATACATTTTTGATATATATAATATATTGTGCTCTTCTGTATGACCTAAATGTAAGCAACGAATCAACGATTTCTAAACTAGCTAGTTGCAAGAGTTGTCTTTTTATTTGGTAAATGATATGCATATGAACGAAATTGACAGGTCCCGACGAGCACTCTGCTGATTTTGGTAGTACCAATTTGGGGGGCGATTACATGGACCGGGCTGGCCCGGTTAACCGGGCTAGCCCACTTTATATATAGTAAAACGCATGTTGTTTTGATATTTCGATTACATGGCAAGCGGGCTAGTCCGGTTTGCCGGGATCCCGGTTGTCGCAACTGGGCTAGCCCGGTTAACCGGGATGAAAATGTCCATGGTTGAACTCGCTTCGATAAGTGCTGAAAGGAACTGAAATAGAACATCAACGTTGTTTGTGTGTTTCGTGACAACGCGAAGATTTGATAAATTAATTAGTCTTCGTGAAGACGCTTTCCTGGGTTAGCTAAGACTTTAACAATCTTTTTATTAACGATGGGCTTACAAAATAAATAATAGACGAATTAGTGCAAAAATGAAGTAAAACTAACGTAACTTTGCCCTTTTATTTACTTGATAATTGCGAATTTCGGCCTGAAATCATCCCGGCTTACCGGGCTAGCCCGCTCCATGTAATCGTTTCGTAAACTCATCCCGGTAAGCCGGTGGACGACGCGTCAATAACAAGCCTAACGCAAAGAAATGTAATCACGTGAGAGAGGTAAACACCGACGTTTCGATCGTTGAAAAGACCTTAGATAGATAACTTTATTTAAACACGCTTACAACGTCAACAAAAGCTGATTTCCACGATGGGCGTGTACCACTGACCCATATATAACAGTTATACAACCGACAACTCGCGTATAACGGTTATACAATGGTTATATGTAGGTCAGTGGAGTGCACACTAAGTAAGAATAGATAATAGATAATTTATATGCTATAGTAAAAAAGTAAGTAACGGGCATGCACCACTGACCTACACATAACCGTTTTAAAATTCACAGTTACATATAGGTCAGTGGAGTGCATACTAAGTAAAGAACAAATTTATATGCTATAGTAAAAAAATATAACGGGTGTGCACCACTGATCTACATGCATATAACAGTTTAAACAGACCATTCACAGTTATATTATATAGGTCAGTGGAGTGCACACTAAGTAAAGAACAGATGCTATAGGCTATTTTAAGAAGGGTCATTATTTACACATTTTATTTACATAAAATTTATTCTAAGGTATGAGCAGCGATTTTATGTTCAAAGTATGACAGGGTCCTGCTCTCCCTAATTTCTGTGGGCAAAGAGTTCCATATAGATGCCCCATCATACATGAAACTCTTTTTCATGTTATTGGTACGAGGTTTTGGCAAACAGACAGCCTTTGAAATATTCCGAAGATTGTAATCTGATTTTTCTTTCTTATAAGTAAAGTATTTTGTGAGACTCTTTGGTCCCATGTTATTTAAAATTTTGAACATGATCTTAGCTTTTGATTTTTTTCTTTGCATTTGAAGAGGCTGCCACCCCAGTGCATTTAATGCAATTTTGTGGTCTACATCATTGCTCATATTTCCTATAATTCTAGCCGCTCTGTTATGGAGCTTCTGTAAACGCGTTGATTGAGTCGCACCAAATACATCCCATACTTCACAACAATAGTTGAAATATGGTTGAACAGGGCATTATAGATGGCAAGAAGAGTGTCTTTGTCAACAAATTCTCGTACATGTCGGAGAGCACCTAACCCTGATGTGATTTTCTTGCAGATATGCCCAGTATTACTTTTCCACGACAAATGTTGGTCAACAGTCACTCCCAGAGCTTTGCTTTCAAACACTTGTTTAATTGAGTTATTTTCTATACTGACATTTGGTTGTGATACATTGCTTAACATTTGTTTTGAACCGATTAACATAAATTCAGTTTTTGCTACATTCAGACTAAGTTTGTTAGCTATTAACCATTTCCTTAGATTTTCTAAGTCAGAATTCATTGCAATTTCGACATCATTTATTGTCTCACCAGATGCTGTTAAGTTTGTATCATCGGCAAACAATCGTGGTTTAGTTTCATTTAGGCATTCAGCTAAATCGTTTATGTATAATAAAAAGAATAGTGGCCCCAAGATTGCAAGTACACGATGTAAATATGCCGTGGAGTTTGCGTTCTTTAGATGAAACATCGAAGGCTGCCATAATAAGGATCCTTCACTCACGTTGCATTCCTTTGCGTTAAGCATTTTATTTTTATCAAAGTTTAATTTTAATTGACTGCACTTTACTTTACTTTAGTGAAAAAACGTTAGGGGGTACGTGTAAAAAATTACTAATAAATTATAAATACATGCCCGCTCTAATGGAAACGGAAGCTTTTTTATTTACTTGTGTTCGATTTGTTACGCGAAGGGTAAACGCAAGTGCAAACATGTTTAACAAAAGTATAATTTTAAAATAATAACCATTTTTTATGTTTTGGCTTTTATCAACTGTGAATTCGTGACATCAACTGGCGCCTATCGTCGTCTGAAACAGACCTACTCAAGCCAGCGATTCTTTAACTGCGGTTGTTATAATATTTCTAAAAAAATAACGTGCTTTCTCTATATTATAATAACAGAAATTTTACTTTTTAATACTCACGTGTTATGTTAGTTTTTGCGTTGAGCAATTTCCAAGAAGATATCAAACAGCATGTTGTCAGTTGCATTTTGTCAACGTGAAAGCCTTACTGACCACATTCTCGTTCATGGTCCGCCTCGTACTGGAAATTTTGGCATCATTAAGAAGCAGGTGGGGAAAATGTGGAAAAACGTCTAGAATATACATGCAGGCATCGATGATGTACTGTAGATTACAAATTTGACTTAGCGCGGTTGAATAAGTTGCTAGGCTAGTAAAAACTTACAAGTTTCTCGAGTCTTACCAAAATGTTGCATCTCATTTAAATAAAAAACATTCAGTTTGATGTCTCTCCAACTGTTTTTTTATAAGCGAATAAGAAAAAATAAAGCTTTTTAAGGGACACATGCTTGGTTTTAATTGCGTGACATGCTTGCAAAATTGACCAACGCGTTGTGCTGAAGTGCAATGCGCGCATATACCCGCGGATAATAGGCGAATTTCAGGGTATTGCGCGCGCATCATTTTGCAAAGGAATTGGCGGGCTCCCCACAAAGTAAGCAATGGCAAACAGACTTGCTAGCGAGCCAACAACAGCAGAATAACAGTGTTAATCATCCAGAAACTGCATCTATACTTTGTTGATTTTAAACAGTATGTTACTAGAATTTGCCAGTTTTTTTGAAAAATGATGCGCGCGCAACACCCTGAAACTCACCTATTTAGCGGGATTTGAACTCGCGTCTAATCGTATCTTCCATACGGAAGAACGAAGTAGTGACTAAAGGGCCGTCGAAAGGGAATGTGTGGGATTATCAGCAAATGATGACTATATACACCTCCTAAGGCTACGTTTAACACGGTACTGGACGAATTCGAGACCTGTCTCGAATTCGTCCTATTTCACCGCGTAAACAGACAACGCAGAGGCTTCTTGAGCTTTTTTGAACTCTTCAATATATATATGGGGGTTTAATATTGCAGAATTTATCTCTGCTCCCCAGCAATATACTGGAGAGCTCAAAAAAGCTCAAGAAGCCTCTGCGGAGGAGAGAAGAGCCGTACTAATTCGAGAACGGTCCCAAATTTGTCTTCCGTGCATGTAAACAGGCGGAACCGTACTAATTCGAGAACGGTCCCAAATTTGTCTTCCGTGCATGTAAACAGGCGGAACCGTACTAATTCGAGACCGGTCCCAAATTTGTCTTCCGTGCATGTAAACAGGCGGAACCGTACTAATTCGAGACCGGTTCCAAATTTGTCTTCCGTGCATGTAAACAGGCGGAACCGTACTAATTCGAGACCGGTTCCAAATTTGTCTTCCGTGCATGTAAACAGGCGGAACCGTACTAATTCGAGAACGGTTCCGAATTCGCCCGGTACTGTGTAAACAGGGTCTAAAAAAGGAAATGTGAATCAATATTGGTTGAATGAAAGAGACAAACGCAGACTCTACCACTATAATTATATAAGCAACTAAAGTAAGTTTTCTAATGTGGAGCCTCGATCCTCATCGACTCTCTTAAAAGTAATATGTTGTATGCCTGTAGTATAGCAAAATATCGCCCACTTTTAAGCTTTAAGACAATTAGACAGTTGCATTATGTTCAGTAGTTTGATTTTTTAAGGTAAGGCAACTATAGAATTGTGTTACCAAATTTATATCATTTTGAAGAACCATCGCTGGTTTATCGGCAAATTTAAAACTTCCACGTTTCGCTCAACGGCGCCTTTGCGACGGCCTTGATTTAATGGATTGTATAATTGTATAAAACATCTCAAATAGATATGCTACATGTACATACAAATCATGCAGTTCATCAATCTCGTACCCAGGGCCATTTGTAAGGCAGCTGTATGTGCCAAAACAAAATAATGCCAAAACAAATGTTTGCTCCCGCCATTGTGAATTGGGGCGTCGGAGCGACACTAAAAGTGTGTGTGTGTGTGTGGGGGGGGGGGTGGGGGGGGGCAAAATTTTTAGGGGGATCTGGGGGCATGCTCCGAAGGCGGGAAATTTTGAAATCTAGAGTCTCTGAAATGCCATTTCCTGCATTTTAGGACAAGGATTTACAGAATTCTAAAGGTCCAAAAACGTCATAAAATACTCAAAAAACAACACTTTTCCGGACATTGAATATCTGCATTCAAATTTCTTTATTATATCTTTATTCAAAGTCGTGGGTTAGCTAGGGTTAGTGTATTGTGTTGGGTCAGGCTTACAAGAGGTACGTTTAAAAACAGAATTCAATGCAAAAAATATATGGTATGTATAAAAATGATTTTCTTGTTGATTTTGTTAATCATAACTTTATTACTGGGCTTGTTTTTTTACTGGCCTTGTTAAAAAGTGGGGGAGCCCAAACATATTCTGGCCCCCACCAAAAAAGTGGAGGGCCAAGTCCCCCCCCCCCCCCCCCCCGGCCCCGCCGCTTCCGACGCCCCTGGGCATTACAAATGGCTCTGGGTATTTAATTTGTTTAACCTTTAACAGGTAATCATATACATTTTGTCCATACTCTAGCTAACGCCAGACTATTTTACTCGTCAACTGGGGACCTCTTGCCGAAACTTAATTGTTAAAGGGTTAATAAACTACATTCCTTTAACCTTTTAAAAGGCAATCGTACATTTTGTCCATACTTATATATTTTACTCTGGCGAACGCTATAGACGTTTGTACTTTTCAACTGCATGCATGGGGACCTCTTGCAGAAACCTGCCTGTTAGAGGGTTAAGCATTTTTTCGATATGAATAGTATTTTGCTTATCAATATGCTGGCGTGAAATTTCCTAAGGATTTTTCAATGATTTAAAGTGTCTATGAAATGAAAAACTCGTTGGCATCTTTGTTGTTTTATTGTACAGCGGAGCATGGCAGGAGCACTTACTGAAAATTTCAAGAGAATCTGATGCGTAGTTTTCGCGCTATTAACTCTCAAAGTTTGCCATGGCTAGTTCGTTTTTGGAGAAAAATTGGGCTTTCGGTAACAATGCTTATGACGTACGCAAATGGACATAAGAACAATAGATTTCACTATTAATGATCCATCTGCGTTCGTCATAAGGCACTGTTACCAAGAAGCCCAAATTTCCCCAAAACAAACTATCCACGGCAAATTTTGAGAGTTGATAGCGCGAAAACTACGCATCAGATTCTCTTAAAATGTTCAGTGAGTGCTCCTGTCATGCTCCTCTGTACAATAAAACGCCAACGTATTTTTCAATTCATAGACACTTTAAACTAATTGCTTTTTTTGTATTTTTTAGTTGTTCTCCTCAACTTCGGTGAATGCCAATGGTAATGTGATAATATTTATAGTTTTAATAAAATAAGAGAAAGGTTTTTACATTTTATTTCTTAATTTTTCCTGTTCAAAGTGGCCTTTGGTTTTATTTTGGCTATAATTAACGCCAGACTATTCTATTCACAGGAATGAGTTAAGAAAACCATTATGGAGACATAATATTTTTATACCGGACTATAAACCAGTTTCGTTACTACCTATATTTACTTTCATAAATTAGTGATATCAAATCCACTCTGATAATGTTATACTTTAAAGAAAAACATCAGTTATTGGTATTGCCTCAAAACATATACTTTCGAACCACTATGCTGTTTTAGACCCTCTGCAAATAATATAATTTCCTCTCGTCCCATGCATGTCTTTTGGACGCTGGCCAAAATTATTAAAGTTTGAAATACAAAATTAAAGCCTGGTTTTCATAAGATCGCCCCAATCGTCCCGAATCCATCCAATCAGATTGGGCGATTCGAAATTTCTCTAGTCTGATTGGAGAAATTTGGGCAACCGGGGTGATCGAGACGATCGGAATGCGCGATCGTATGGAAACCAGGCCAAATATTTATTTTAAATGCCTCACCTTGGAAAGAATTAAAGTGTCAAATGCAGTTTTCATACATGTAGAAAATCAAAATGTAGAATAGGGAGTTTCCAGAGGTAAAAAAAGAAAAAGTATTAACCACGATCATGTACATGCATTTACTGATTTGGCGTTAGGCAGAGTAGAATAATAAAAGTTGACTGTAGCAGTTAAAAAGTGAAAGAAATACTGCAAGTCCCGCAAATTACAGTTGCTGTCGCTTATACGTTATATAGTTGCTGTAGGTATCTGCCTTTACAATCAAAATGGAAATAACTTCCCAATTCTGCTTTGGTAGTTTGTTGTGTATTACTGTATTTCTGTAGCTGCTACAGCAACGTGAGAAAAATCTAGCGATAAAAGTCGCTTATTCTTGATTTATATTTGTTTGTTGGTATCGATTTGGGAGAAACATTCGTTATATTATGATTAAAATTGTAGCAATCGAGGTACCAGGCGGGAATCGTAATCTTGTTATAAAAATTATTGCCCAGCAAATAATTCGTAACAAAGCCATAATAAAATCAAAAGTCGTAAGTAAGCATGATAAAAAAATTTTTAATAAAGAACTAACGTTTCGTCACTAACCAGCGACATCATCAGAGTGATAAATATTTACAAAAATGTCTCAGCTTTATACCTACGCAATTACAAAAATAGATGTGATAGGAGAATAATGGATGAGGGAGACCTCAGAAGTGAAGAGTCACCCGCGAAGGTGAGAAGTCAGAATAACATTAAAGGAAAGGATCTAATATTAGCATTAAGTGATGGATTTATTTTTGATATGAGTAAACTTTCTCGGAGAAGGACATTAAATTCTGAATTACCAGAAGATAAAATAGAAAAGTCATCAAACGAGATAGGAAGACCAGTTTGACTCACGTGCATGTGTGGAAATACTAGATAAGGTTGATTGAGAAACTTTGTTTCCGGTGTAAGGTGAAATGCCCATATGCTCAGAAGCCCTAATGGGTAAATTTCGGCATGTTTCACAAATTTACGTGCCAAGGATGTAACTCCTTGTATATTGGCGAAACATGCCGAAATTTACACATTAAGGCTTCTGAGCATATGGGCATTTCACCTTACACCGGAAACAAAGTTTCTCAATCAACCTTATCTAGTATTTCCACACACGTGAGTCAAACTGGTCATCCTATCTCGTTTGATGACTTTTCTATTTTATCATCTGGTAATTCGGAATTTAATTTCTCCGAGAAAGTTTACTCATATCAAAAATAAATCCATCACTTAATGCTAATATTAGATCCTTTCCTTTAATGTTATTCTGACTTCTCACCTTCGCGGGTGACTCTTCACTTCTGAGGTCTCCCTCATCCATTATTCTCCTATCACATCTATTTTTGTAATTGCGTAGGTATAAAGCTGAGACATTTTTGTAAATATTTATCACTCTGATGATGTCGCTGGTTAGTGACGAAACGTTAGTTCTTTATTAAAAAAATTTTTATCATGCTTACTTACGACTTTTGATTTTATTATGGCTTTGTTACGAATTATTTGCTGGGCAATAATTTTTATAGCAATATTATGATTAAATTCTATGAAATCTAAATTATACTTTTTATTCACATTTTTCGACAAATTTTCCTCACGCTTCAGTAGCGACTACAGAAATTTAACAATATTACATTTACACAACAAACTATACAGAAGCGGAAGTTCTATTTTGACTGTAATAGTAGATCGAGACTTTCCCAAAGTCCGTTTTTTTGTTGGAGCCCAACTTCGTCGCTCATTCTCGCCTTCTCGCTACGGGTTTTTGGCTGTGTCTTGAATAAAACAACAAAGCAGTCGACTTGTGGCAAGTCTATAGTAGATCACATAATAACACAATTTAGAAATTTGGCATTAAAGTGGCTAGCTTATACGCAAAGAATTTTTTTTACGAGTTTGCTTAGTTAAATTGTACAAAAGCCAGATTCACTTGCTTCTCTTGAGGGTATTTTATTTTTTTACATTTGCTCATTTTTTAAACATTATAGCGATAGCTTCATCACTATTGATGTTAGCAACTCTTTTTCTTCTTTTGATTTTTATTGTTTATCTTGGGTCTATAATTGTTTTGCAAAACACTACAGTACTTATTCGGTCTTATTTATAAACAATAGCAAATCATTTATATGTAAAATATTTAACAATTAGTCACCGAAGTCGAGGTGACTATCGGTGAATATTTACCAAGCCGCGAAGCGGCGAGGTAAATACACCGATAGTCACCGAGACTGAGGTGACTAATTGTTTTAGTATAATTTCAGAGGTTGATAAAAAACCAATAACGTTGAAACAAAAACTTTTAAACAACTGCTTTCATTTTAACAGTGGTGATTCTGTTCATTCACAGACGATGTTAGCAAGCCACAGTCTTTGTCAGTAAATAATTTCAAAAAAAGAGTAAACAACATCCTACTTTGGAATTGAACTTGTACATACATTCAAATATATGCTAAAAAGACTTTTATTCTGGTGTTTTGGATCCTGTGTTACGGCTTTTTTGCACTTAATTCATGTTCAATATGTTCTTCACTCATGACGAAGTTTTCGAAAACATCGCTACGACCAAAACCTAACCAAAACATACAAAAAATACGAAGAATAATAGAAAATATACTTCCTTACCTTTATAAAGTTTTGTTTTTACGATATTTGATATGTATAACATCTCAGTGATAATTGTTTTCAGTATTATGCTCTTTTGTTTGTCTCAAAAACTACAGACCCCATTTGGAAAAAAAAATCAATACTTCAATGAATTGACAAATTCTAAAATCGCATACTTCAAAATGACAACTCCGAGGGGGAGACTGAAACGAGTAAAGTCAGTGCAGTGTTGAATAAGTACCAGTCTCTTTTCCAAAACTACTTTTGAAGAACAAATTCTTGTGATGTAATAGTCACCGCGCCAGGCTGGAAAGCCTCTTTTCCTGGCTACCCTGGGTGCCAGAGGTTCCAATGGGGATACGGGAGTACACTAGGTCCCTCCCACTTTACTGCCTGGCTTCCTTGTGTGTCCCCGTTATCCCCCACAAGCGTCGAAAAACCTCTGGCACCCAGGGTACAGGTTGGCCAAAACGATTTGCAAATAAGCGGCAGCGACTGTACGATAACAATTAATTTATAGAGTTCAACCCATGCATTAATTAAGAAATAGAAAGTTTATATAGCCTGATGTAAACACGAAACTGAGTTGAGGGAATTCTAAGGTTTATGTCAACCCAAGCTATAGGCGAGGGTTTACATAAGTACTTTCGAATTATTCCAAACTCACTCGAACTCACTCGTCTATATAAACACAGGGCGTTCATTCCTCTATTTTGGAAATAAGACTCAGTAATGTGCCGTGACGTCACAACCGTGTTTGTATAGTTTGATATAAACTGACCAATCATGCATGCACAGCATGTGTTAGACGTAACCTATTTTATATAATACGCAATATTGTTTTCCATATAAATATTGTTTTTCTTGCATACTGATTGTGGTGATTATTTTGATTTTTTTGTCCCATCTACAGTGTGCTCACACGATAATCATTGTCAGAATCTTGGAATCTGCAAGAGAAGTGGATATTGCCGTTGTGAAGATGGGTATATTGGAGCCAGATGCACTATTTTAACTTCAAAGCGTAAGTAACTCAAATCATTGGCGGTTTTTTAGTACTCTGGTATCGTAGAGACGATACCTAATGAGGGATGATTGTATAGAGCGATTTTTTGTATGTATAAAGAAGAGTGACACGCGGAAAGTCAATCTCAATTTTGGTATATCATTGATTTCTTAGAAGGCGTCAACGGATCTGGAGGAAGCCTTCTCTGCCAGATTTTTTTTATATACTCATGTACCCTGGTAACAATAATTTATTTAAGTTTAATTTTGATGTCACACAACCGAACAGAGGTCCGACATTTCACTAGTACAGATCGAAAACAGAGGTCCGATATTTCACTATAGTACAGACCGAACAAGCGAGGTCAATAAGTAGTTTATTATATGACTACAAGTGTTGTAAACGTTCTGTGAAAACTTGAGAAAGTGTTAGGCTCGTATTCGCCACCATCTTTCTTGCGAACTAAACCAAAATGGCATATGTTTTCCCATTTTTAAAATACTTTCCGTTTAGCTAGAATCCTCAACTTTATCCCAAATAGCATTTTTCAAGCGCTTTTGTTTGACATATATTGCTCAAGGTTGTACGTTACGTAGTTGAATGAAAACACATTCGAATATTATTACGGACATTGCTACGAACATTTTGAACATTTTAAAAAGTTTCAAATAACAGTACATCAAATGAAAGCTTAACACTTTCTAACAACATACCTGCGCGATATACTTCAACAATGAGTATAGTTCTGAAATTATTATCCTTCTTGTTGCATGTATACTGACATGACTTTCATTTTGTTTATAAAATTCTCTCAGCGGTCTGGAACGGCAGATTCCAGACCGCTCAGAAACCAATCAAATTGCTGGATTTCACGTTTCAGACCGCTCACGAAAATAGTCATATAAAAAATCCACCTATTGAATGGCGTAGTGATATCTCGGACTCTGATTGGTCGACACATGATTAGACAGTCGAATTGCATAATCAAACCGTTGTTTTGTGTATCCGGTGTCATAGAAAATGCTCCTCCCTCTTTTTCGGACATTTGCTCCTTTACCAGGCCAGGATAGAATATTCACAATAATTCACCTTCTATGAAACCTCTTCCCCTATCCATTGGTATTTGTTTTGACGAATTTCAAAGATTTTTAGAAGTCATTTTAATGACATAGTATAAATAGGCAATATAATAAACGACTTAACCCGGTCCCCGTCAGATTCACCTGAACGGAGTAAAATGCGATCTTTTTTTTGTTCTATTGGGCGTATCTAGGGTAAGCGACTATTTTTATTCATGTCCTATGGTAATAGATTAACGTTAAGTGAAAAACGTCGCAACCAGCTTTCAAATGCCACGCGGTCTTTTCAAGTGACAGAATAGCAAATTAGTGAGTTAACAAATCTTATTGGAATGATCATGAATCACATCAGAATACCAGTCTTTTTTCTTTCACTAAATCGACAACTGTTTAGTTCCGTTCATAAGAACGTAGATAATTATTTAAGTTTTTCAAACCCACCAACTCAAATTCGTTATCTTGTAATATTTTACAAGATAACGAATTTGTCATGAGTCATGCAGAAGTCATGCACACCGGAATTAGAATTATTATTTATTTAGTATTATTCTTTTTATTTTTACAGAATGTGGACCAAATGCTACTTGTTTAAATAATGGCTATTGTGCTATTTCTCAATATTGCCGATGTGCGGATGGATGGGCTGGTGATTTATGTGACATCGGTGAGTTCTCATTGACAAATTTTTATTTTCTGATAATAAAATGATTGTGAATTAACGAAAGCCCTCTTAAACTGACTTGAAGAATTGTTTCTTGAACTCCTAAGTTTATCACCACAACGTTCACCGACACGTTAGATCACGCGTAGATATATACCAGTAATTTTATAGTTATAATAACCACGCATTCACCCACGTAACCTGAATCCCGTAGCCTGTTGAGAGGGAAAAGTGGCTCTGTATGGGTACGAGTCAACCTCGTACACAGGGCATTTTGCCTCCACGTCGGGAGGTCGGCGAAAATGGTCCTGGCATCGGCTGGTCACGTGACACCCAGAATTTTTGGGTGTTATGGCAAGAAAATGTTAGCGATCTTTGTGTATAATACGCATACATGAATAATAAAAGACTCACTCATGTGGACGCTTTATCATAAAAGCAACTGGCTAGCATTTTTCATCTCCCACAATTATCGAACTTTGCAGAGTACATTGGATCTATTGCAATTTAAATTTTTATAAATGAATTATATTCCGTATGAATTAATCGAGTTCTTAAACCGGCCAATCAGATTATAGAATCGACCAGCCGATGCCAGAGCCATTGTCACCGACGTCCCAACATGGAAGCAAAATGCCCCAGGTACAAGGTTGGATACGAGATTGCCATGAGCAGGTCTTACGATCAGCTTTTTGGCAACGACAATGACCTTCAGGGCTTGATTATCCACAAGGCACTATTAAGATACTGTGTGTCTAGGGCCTACGAAAATAATTATTAGATATATTTATTATTACAGGAATATATTGTATGAATGGTAGTTAGCAATACCCTAGTTGTAAATTATAAAGGACTAGTTTTAAAATTTGTATAGACAATATTATTCTGATTTTTTCTTGGTTACTGAACATCAGAATTGTGTCAAATCTTTTCCAAAAATGCAGGGAATCGTATTCCAGAGACGTATTTCAAAATTTCCTGTGAGAGGCGTGCCTCTAAATTACCCCCCAGATTAGATGGCTCATAGACCACTTTCATATTAAAATGCACATAAAAGAATATTCAGATTAGTCGCTATTATGAAAGTGGTCTATGGGAGGGGGCCTGCGATATGCTGAGTACCCGGGGCTTACAAAGTCATTAATCCGGCTTTGACGACCTTAACGTTTTCACTGCTAGATTTCTCAGCTTTGACGAATCAAATCGTCTGGCGTCAAACAGAGTGAGTTAATAAACGTTTACTGTAGCAGTGATAGAGTTAATTGAGATAAGCTAAGTTGGACTATACAGTATAGAACTAACAGACGTTTGGTGGACGTTCGTCAAGCTCAATTACTCAGAAAAGATTTCTGAGATCCCAGACAGGGTTCGAACCTGCAACCTTCTAATGACCGGTTAGACGCTCTAACCATTGAGCCACTGAGGCTCAGATGGAGAGCTAAGGTTACAAATTCATAGTCATATATGTTCCTAAGTGGTAGCGTTTGCATATGAGATGTAGTTAAAGTGACATGATAAGTTGTACGTATACATGGTACGTTTGCGAGCTTGGTGTAATGTAACAGACGTTCGGTGGATGTTCGTCAAGCTCAATTACTCAGAATTTATTTATATTTGAGACATCTTATGCAGTATACTTCATATATTTTTTTTTCTTCTTCTTTTTCTTCTTCTTTTGTTGTTGTTGTTGTTGTTGTTTTTTGTTGTTGTTGTTGTTGTTGTTGTTGTTGTTGTTGTTGTTGTTGTTGTTGTTGTTGTTGTTGTTGTTGTTGTTGTTGTTGTTGTTGTTGTTGTTGTTCTTCTTCTTCTTCTTCTTCTTCTTCTTCTTCTTCTTCTTCTTTTCTTCTTTTCTTCTTCTTCTTCTTCTTCTTCTTCTTCTTCTTCTTCTTCTTCTTCTTCTTCTTCTTCTTCTTCTTCTTCTTCTTCTTCTTCTTCTTCTTCTTCTTCTTCTTCTTCTTCTTCTTCTTCTTCTTCTTCTTCTTCTTCTTCTTCTTCTTCTTCTTCTTCTTCTTCTTCTTCTTCTTCTTCTTCTTCTTCTTCTTCTTCTCCTCCTCCTCCTCCTCCTCCTCCTCCTCCTTCTTCTTCTTCTTCTTCTTCTTCTTCTTCTTCTTCTTCTTCTTCTTCTTCTTCTTCTTCTTCTTCTTCTTCTTCTTCTTCTTCTTCTTCTTCTTCTTCTTCTTCTTCTTCTTCTTCTTCTTCTTCTTCTTCTTCTTCTTCTTCTTCTTCTTCTTCTTCTTCTTCTTCTTCTTCTTCTTCTTCTTCTTCTTCTTCTTTCCTTATTTCAAGAAATAATCACAAGCATTGAGGTGATAATAACGTAGAAAACCTGACCTTTTTATTTTCAAATCAGAGTAGCAATGCACACCAGGTCTTATCCTCCACCTGGTTTCTCACAAAAACTGTTTGTTATCATGATACTATTATGTACTGTATTGGTAAAAATAAATATAAAGAAAATTCTTCATATTAAACAAGTAAACTGGAACATAAATTAATAATTAAGTGATTATGTGATGTCGAATGTTGCCAGATCAAATGGAGTAAAATATCTTATTCAGCATTCAAAATAGACAAAATCATCGAGTGCATGGTTATACTGAAGAAGGATAGAAAAAGGTACAGCTAAAGTTAAGCAGGCTAACCTTAATATTTCTTTATTTAACTAGATATTAACGAGTGTCTATACAACCAATGTTATAATGGTGGAACCTGTAATGACTTGGTTGCAGATTCAACGTGCACTTGTGTTGATGGTTATGGTGGAGATTGGTGTTCATACGGTAAGAATTTTTTTTTTCTTCCTCTTCCTCTTCCTTTTTCTTCCTTTTTTTCTTCTTTATATTCTTTTTCTTTCTTTTTCTTTCTTGTTGTTGTTGTTGTTGTTGTTGTTGTTGTTGTTGTTGTTGTTGTTGTTGTTGTTGTTGTTGTTGTTGTTGTTGTTGTTGTTGTTGTTGTTGTCCTCCTCCTCCTTCTTCTTCTTCTTCTTCTTCTTCTTCTTCTTCTTCTTCTTCTTCTTCTTCTTCTTCTTCTTCTTCTTCTTCTTCTTCTTCTCTTTCTTCTTTTTCTTCTTTTTCCTCTTCTTCTTCCTGTTTTTCTTCTTTTTTCTTCTTCTTTCTCATCTATTTTCTTTTCCTCTAACTCTTAATTTTGCTCTTCATTTTTTCTTCCTTTTTCTCTTTTTCTTCTCTTTGTCTTTTTCTTTCTTTTTCTCTTTCTCTTCCTCTTTCTTTTTATGTTCCTTTCTCTCTTTTTGTTCTTGTTCTTTTTCCTTCCTCCTCCTTCCTTTCTTCTCCCCTTCTTATTCCCCTTCCCTTTTCTCTTTCCTATCTCATTTTTTTCTCTTTTTTCATTCCTATCCCCAATTCCCTTCCTCTTTCCCTTCCCTGTTCCGTTTCCTTTCCTCTTCTGCTTCCACTTCTTCTTTTCAGCTTATGTCTTACACTGACATTTATCAAATTTGTTGCTTTTACTAGAAATTAACGAGTGTTCGCCCAATCCGTGCCGAAATGGCGCAACCTGTATTGATCGCCTCAATAATTTCACCTGTAATTGTCGAGCAGGTTTTCAAGGAACTTTATGTCAAACAGGTAGTTAAAAAAAATTAAAACGAAGAATTTATTTGTTTTGTCTCAGCTTTCTATTTTTATTACAATAATTTCCTTCTTGTAACTTAACCCCCATAGAATTATACCGGTCACATAGAATTATAGAAGTCAGCTAACTCTGTTAAGTTTCTCGTTGGGTCCAACAGATCCAACAAGGTCTCAAAAGTTTAGTAGATATCTAAACTATACGTGTTTTTAGAGGAGAGTTATTTTAGATTTTCTAAGGCTATCTAGTGTAAAAACGTTTGGCATCACCATGGTTACTGGAAATTAAAACGAAAATTTATTCTTTTGTTTGTTTGTTTGTTAAAGCGCATATGATCACAATTTTGGGGCAATGTCAGCTGTGATGTTACATTTCAATAATGCGCTATCTTGAATGACAAGATTTCCAAAACGCTAAGTAAATTTTTTTTGAAATTTTGTTAGTGGGTTTACGCTATCGTCTAGTTTAATAAAACGAAGAGAAGTTTTTACATTGCATTTTAGCTTAAATATTTTCTTTTATTTCATTGACGAATTAATAGTTCAGTCCAGCTGCAGCCACTTATTATTTTATCAATCTATTTATTCATTCATTTAACTAATTCATTCATTTTTCATTTATTCATCCATTCATTCCATTCATTCATTCTTAATGTTATAATTCTGATAAAGCATTGCTGTTCAGTGTTCATGTTTTCAGTGTACTATTTAAAACATGCATGAGCAGCAGTGTTTTATCAGATTTAAAACACGAGGCCGTAGCCGAGTGTTTTAGATCTGATAAAACACGTAGTGCGAATGTTTTAAATGGCTTCAAAAACATTCATTCAATTCATTCAATTCATTCATTCATTCATTCATTCGTTCGTTCGTTCGTTCGTTCGTTCGTTCGTTCGTTCGTTCGTTCGTTCGTTCGTTCGTTCGTTCGTTCGTTCGTTCGTTCGTTCGTTCGTTCGTTCGTTCGTTCGTTCGTTCGTTCGTTCGTTCGTTCGTTCGTTCGTTCGTTCGTTCGTTCGTTCGTTCGTTCGTTCGTTCGTTCGTTCGTTCGTTCGTTCGTTCGTTCGTTCGTTCGTTCGTTCGTTCGTTCGTTCGTTCGTTCGTTCGTTCGTTCGTTCGTTCGTTCGTTCGTTCGTTCGTTCGTTCGTTCGTTCGTTCGTTCGTTCGTTCGTTCGTTCGTTCGTTCGTTCGTTCATTCATTCATTCATTCATTTGTCCATTCTATCTGCCCATAACAAAACATTATATAACGTTGTTATTATAAGTACTTTTTTATGCAACAGATATTGATGAGTGTGCGTCCAATCCTTGTCAAAATGGAGGAATCTGTAATGATAACATCAATGCCTTCAACTGTATTTGTCCTGTTGGTTATAATGGAACTTTTTGCGAAATAGGTACTTGGAGATAGACTATCTTTATTTTTTGTTAATATCTTCTTTTTTTTCTTGACCAGTCATTCATTCTTCTTTTTATCTATCTATTTATTCTTTCACCTATTGTCAGCTCCCGTAGGATTTGAGTGATTAAGTTGATCTCTTTTTTTTAGTTGCCTAGGACCACGTCCACACGTATGCGTATTCATAGCGTTTTTATATTGTTCTCGATCCTCAGGGGAGCAGAAAACAATGGTCTCATTACCTGAAACAATATGAAAACGCTAGGAGAACGTATACGTGTGGACGTGGCCTAGATTAACGGAAAATGACAGGGTTCAAATTTTCGACCTCTCAATATACAGGGGGGTCGTGGGTCGGAAAATTTGAATTGCATTTTCTGATAATTTGACACTCAGTCAACTCAAAAATGAAATGAAACAAAAATCAATTTTGCATGCAAATCCTACGAGTGTTTTCATGACAATTCATACAGACACTATTTGGGCTAGGATCAGGATCAGGAAAGGTCTTCGAGTCACTCCCGTTATCCATGTCTCCGCCTCCCCGACCCCCCCCCCCCCCCCCCCCCCCCATCGAAGGGTCATAAATTTGAACCCCATCATTTTCCAATAGTTTGACATCCTGTCACCTCAAAAAAGAAAGTAAATAATTTTAGCAAATCCTACGGATTACACTTTATACCGCACTATTATTAAAATCATCCACGTCGCTTTAGCTGAATAATGATGTACAAAATAGTACATGGTATTGCACCAGCGTATTTAAAAGAAATGTTTACATTTGCTAATAGTTTAAATTATTATAACCTTCGTTAATCCAAGCTAAATTTGGAACTCCCGAAAAATCGAACTGTTTATTATAATTCCAGTTTTGCCTTAGTTTTGCCTTTGCTGGTGCAAAACTATGGAATTCCTTACCGGATGATCTAAAGGAGGAACCATCATTGAAAAAATTAAAAATTAATTAAATCGATGGCTATTTGGACCAACTTAATCAGCGTATATTTTTACCGTTATTATATTGTTAAATTTTGTAAATATCTTTGTAAATAGTGTTTAATAATGCAAGGATTTAAACAAAGATTTCAAATCAAATGAAATCAATGCCCACCCACCCACTTATACACCCACCCACCCACTTATACACCCACCCACTTATACACCTACACACTTACGCACCCACCCACTTATACAACCACCCACTTATACACCTACACACTTACGCACCCACCCACTTATACAACCACCCACTTATACACCTACCCAAACACCCACCCACTTATACACCCACCCACTTATACACCCACCCACTTATACACCCACCCACTTATACACCCACCCACTTATACACCCACCCACTTATACACCCACCCACTTATACACCCACCCACTTATACACCCACCCACTTTTACACCCACCCACTTATACACCCACCCACTTATACACCCACCCACTTATACACCTACCCAAACACCCACCCACTTATACACCCACCCATACGCCTAACTACCCACCTACCCAAACACCCGCCCACCCACTCATCCATCCACCTATTTCTTTATTTTTTTCATCCATCCAACAGTCGGTTCGTCTCGTTGTCTGTTTGCCCGTTGGTACTAAAACACGATGCAACGTTGTTATTGTAATTTATAAGTATTTTTTTATGCAACAGATATTGATGAGTGTGCATTCAATCCTTGTCAGAATGGAGGAACCTGTAATCATACCATCAATTTTTTTAACTGTACTTGTCCTGCAGGTTACAATGGAACTTTTTGCGAAACAGGTATTTAGAAATAAAGACGATGGTCTATTCTTTTGCTTGTTTAATAAAATAATATTTTGTTTATTTAATTACCAATCAATAGATCAGTCCAGCCATTTATTCTTTTATTTATTCATTTATCTATCCATTTTTCAACTCACCCGTCCATTTGTGCGTTTGTCCATGCATCTATTCATCTCGTCCTTTAGTGACAAAACACCATACAACGATGTTATTTATTTTTATGAACAGATATTGATGAATGTGCGTCCAATCCTTGTCAAAATGGAGGAACCTGTAATGATAGCCTCGATTTTTTCAACTGTACTTGTCCTGCAGGTTATAATGGAACTTTTTGTGAAACAGGTGCCTGGAGATATAATTTGTTTTCTTCTTGTTAATACTTTAGTTTTTCTTTTTATTAACCAATCAATACAACAATCCAGCCGCTTTTTATTTAATTTATTTTCCCAACTATCCACCCATCCATTTTATCCATCGTAACAAATCATTAGGTAACGACATTATTACAAGTATTAAGTACTATTTACAGAATGAGTGGCCGCTCTGTATCGGGGTATACTGTGTCCCGATACAGAACGGACACGAATTCTGTAAATGACTTCTAAAACGTCTATTAAGTTAGCGAAACATACATCATGTTAAGAGCTGATAAACCTTCGAGGTAAGGTTTAATAGGCTACGATTATTAAATTAGTGATGTGGGCATGCGCTTTGATTTAGTATTAGTCCCACATTTTATATTCTAAGTGACGTGCCATAAATAGCCGTTCTGATCATCATTTTTTGTTATTCAACAAATGTTGTTCTTCAACAACTGTTTGCATCTTTATCTTGTATGAGGACACTACCAGCGTATCTTACTCAAGATAGTTGAATGCGAAGTGTCTACACTTGCTACAGAACTGATATTAGTGTCTGTAAATGTGATACAGAACTGATGTTTTATTAAACAGTTCTGTATCACATTTACAGACACTGATATCAGTTCTGTACCGGGGTAAACAGACATTGATTAAACCTTATAAAACCTTATAATATATATATATATATATATATATATATATATATATATATATATATATATATATATATATATATTATATATATATATATATATATATATATATATATATATATGAATATAGTCAATATACTACACAATATATCTCGCCGAAATTAGAATTGTAAATGAATGCGTTCACCACCTAAATACCTAAATTAGTGCAAATATAGTTATCTCATGACACACCTACATTTCATTATTCTAACAAATCAATTAAGTGTTTTATTCAGCTATTAGTATGAAGACAGTGTGTTACAGTTGATTTCACATTGCTTTACCGGATGAGGTCCGGATTGAGAAACATTTCCCGAGGTCTCAAAAACGGTCCGAGGCCGCAGGCCGAAGGTTCGTTTTTGAGACCGAGGGAAATATTTCTCTGTACGGACCGACCAAAACCGTAAATTATTATTTTTTATTTCTAATTATCCCGGCTTGGTTCTTTTGGTCTTCATCAGTGTTTAGAGTGAACAAAAAAAGGGAAGTCTGTGCTGTTTCTTTCGTAAAAGGAAATTAGATTTTAGGTCTCTTTCACGGATGAAAAACTCACTTTCAATATGTTCGGTTTCGTTTAAAGTGCAAATGGAGCGAAAATTAAATCAGTCTTATTTGAAAGAACACTTAAAATGATAGAGTAACATCTTTTGCAGTTTTTCGTTTCCTTGCTTCGTTCTTGAGATATTTCAGTTTGTTTGACATGCAAATTAAACATTTTGACGTCATGGCGTGCATAATGAGTTATCGAAAAAGGTTATATATCTTTGATATTGTCAAATATAATTACCTGAAAATCTACATGTTTAGTGTTCTGGACGAAACACACCCACATGCTTCCTTTGAATTCATTTGGTTTGATAACAGCAAAGATATATAACTTTTATCAACAATCATTATGCACATGTGATGTCAAAATGTTTAATTTGCATATCAAACAAACTGAAACATCTCAAGAACGAAGCAAGGAAACGAAAAACTGCAAAAGATGTTACTCTATCATTTTAAGTGTTCTTTCAAATAAGACTGACTTAATTTTCGTTTCATTTGCACTTTAAGTTCATTTTCAAACGTTTTTAGAAAATTTTACGGCCTATAAAACACATTTAAAAGATTCATTCTTTTTTATAAAACAGATATTGATGAGTGTGCATCCAATCCTTGTCAAAATGGAGGAACCTGTAATGATACCATCAATGCCTTCAACTGTACTTGTCTTGCTGGTTATAATGGAACATTTTGTGAAACAGGTACCCACAAAATCTATTTTTTCGTATTTTAATATTTTTCATTCTTTTATTTATCAGCCAATAGATCAGTCCAGTCACTCATTCCCTTACTTATATATCCATCCATCCATCCATCCATCCATCCATCCATCCATCCATCCATCCATCCATCCATCCATCCATCCATCCATCCATCCATCCATCATCCATCCATCCATCCATTCATACGCACTCTTTTGAGGCATTTAAGAAAAAGCTGAAATCAATTAATCTGCATCAACTTCTAAACGAGATAAAACTTTTTTCTATCTTAAACATGTAATGTATTATTATTCTCACGGCTTAAAGGAAGAACAAAGATTGTCTCAATTTTTTGATGTAACTGCCGTGATAAAATAAAGTCTTAATCTCATCTCATCTCGTCTCGTTTCGTCTCGTCTCGTCTCATATCATATCATAGCATATATCATATGATCATATATCATCATATCACATCACATCACATCACATCACATCACATCACATCACATCACATCACATCACATCACATCACATCACATCACATCACATCACATCACATCACATCACATCGCATCGCATCGCATCGCATCGCATCGCATCATATATCATATCATATCATATCATATCATATCATATCATATCATATCATATCATATCATATCATATCATATCATATCATATCATATCATATCATATCATATCATATCATATATCATATCATATCATATCATATCATATCATATCATATCATATCATATCATCCCATCTCATCATATCATCCCATCTCATCACATCATCCATTAACCCATTCTTTCGCCCATTCACCTATCCATTTCACCTATCCATCTAGTCATTCATCCATCCATCCATCCATCCATCCATCCATCCATCCATCCATCCATCCATCCATCCATCCATCCATCCATCCATCCATCCATCCATCCATCCATCCGTTCATCCATCCTTCTATCTATTCTTTCTATCCATCCGACAGTCGGTCCGTCTGTTTTCCCGTCTGTAATAAAACACGATGCAACGTTATTATTTTTTTGTGCAACAGATATTGATGAGTGTGCATCCAATCCTTGTCAAAATGGAGGAATCTGTAATCATACCGTCAATGCCTTCAACTGTACTTGTCCTGCAGGTTATAATGGAACATTTTGCGAAACAGGTATTTGGAAATAAAGACAATAATCTATTCTTTTGTTTGTCCAGTAAAACTTTCTTTTGTTTATTTGACCAATCGATAGATCAGTCCAACCATGTATTCTTTTATTTATTCATTTATCTATCCATCCTTTAACTCGCCCGTTCGTTTGTGCGTCTGTCCATTCATCTATCTTTCTTTGCCCTTTAACAAAACACCATAGACAATGTTATTATAAGTAATATTTTTTTATAAAACAGATATTGATGAGTGTGCGTCCAATCCTTGTCAAAATGGAGGAACCTGTAATGATAGCCTCGATTTCTTCAACTGTACTTGTCCTGCAGGTTATAATGGAACTTTTTGTGAAACAGGTACCTGGAAATAAAAACAAGATTTAGTCTTTTCCTTTTTATTATTTTTTGAATAGTTTCCCAAAAACACATGATTGTTTTTCTTTCGTCGGCATAAAATCATCCGTTCCATCCTGCAAGTTTTAGCTAAAAATAGCATAACCCACATCGCGTCAAAACATTATCTTGTTTCTCCTTATTTAGTATTATCAAGTATTATATATATATTTCTTATGAAACAGATATTGATGAGTGTGCGTCCAATCCTTGTCAAAATGGAGGAACCTGTAACGATACCATCAATGCCTTCAATTGTATTTGTCCTGCAGGTTATAATGGAACATTTTGTGAAACAGGTACCCACAAAATCTATTTTTTCGTATTTTAATATTTTTCATTCTTTTATTTATCAGCCAATAGATCAGTCCAGTCACTCATTCCCTTACTTATATATCCATCCATCCATCCATCCATCCATCCATCCATCCATCCATCCATCCATCCATCCATCCATCCATCCATCCATCCATCCATCCATCCATCCATCCATCCATCCATCCATCCATCCATCCATCCATTCATACGCACTCTTTTGAGGCATTTAAGAAAAAGCTGAAATCAATTAATCTGCATCAACTTCTAAACGAGATAAAACTTTTTTCTATTTTAAACATGTAATGTATTATTATTCTCACGGCTTAAAGGAAGAACAAAGATTGTCTCAATTTTTTGATGTAACTGCCGTGATAAAATAAAGTCTTAATCTCATCTCATCTCGTCTCGTCTCGTCTCATATCATATCATATCATAGCATATATCATATGATCATATATCATATCATATCACATCACATCACATCACATCACATCACATCACATCACATCGCATCGCATCGCATCGCATCGCATCGCATCGCATCGCATCGCATCGCATCGCATCGCATCGCATCGCATCGCATCATATATCATATCATATCATATCATATCATATCATATCATATCATATCATATCATATCATATCATATCATATCATATCATATCATATCATATCATATCATATCATATCATATCATATCATATCATATCATATCATATCATATCATATCATATCATATCATATCATCCCATCTCATCACATCGTCCATTAACCCATTCTTTCGCCCATTCACCTATCCATTTCACCTATCCATCTAGTCATCCATCCATCCATCCATCCATCCATCCATCCATCCATCCATCCATCCATCCGTTCATCCATCCATCTATCTATTCTTTCTATCCATCCGACAGTCGGTCCGTCTGTTTTCCCGTCTGTAATAAAACACGATGCAACGTTGTTATTATTTTTTTGTGCAACAGATATTGATGAGTGTGCGTCCAATCCTTGTCAAAATGGAGGAACCTGTAATCATACCGTCAATGCCTTCAACTGTACTTGTCCTGCAGGTTATAATGGAACATTTTGCGAAACAGGTATTTAGAAATAAAGACAATAATCTATTCTTTTGTTTGTCCAGTAAAACTTTCTTTTGTTTATTTGACCAATCGATAGATCAGTCCAACCATGTATTCTTTTATTTATTCATTTATCTATCCATCCTTTAACTCGCCCGTTCGTTTGTGCGTCTGTCCATTCATCTATCTTTTCTTTGCCCTTTAGTAACAAAACACCATAGACAATGTTATTATAAGTAATATTTTTTTATAAAACAGATATTGATGAGTGTGCGTCCAATCCTTGTCAAAATGGAGGAACCTGTAATGATAGCCTCGATTTTTTCAACTGTACTTGTCCTGCAGGTTATAATGGAACTTTTTGTGAAACAGGTACCTGGAAATAAAAACAAGATTTAGTCTTTTCCTTTTTATTATTTTTTGAATAGTTTCCCAAAAACACATGATTGTTTTTCTTTCGTCGGCATAAAATCATCCGTTCCATCCTGCAAGTTTTGGCTAAAAATAGCATAACCCACATCGCGTCAAAACATTATCTTGTTTCTCCTTATTTAGTATTATCAAGTATTATATATATATATTTCTTATGAAACAGATATTGATGAGTGTGCATCCAATCCTTGTCAAAATGGAGGAACCTGTAACGATACCATCAATGCCTTCAATTGTATTTGTCCTGCAGGTTACAATGGAACATTTTGTGAAACAGGTACCTGGAAATAAAGATTAATTTTTTTTTTGTTTGTTAATACTTTCTTTTGCTTTACTGCATGGTTAATTGACAGATCATACTAACTACTCATTTTAATTTATCTATGCATCCTTGTATTGCATGCATGCTTCCCCACCAACCAACCCACCCATCTATTATTCATCGAACCATCCATTCAGTGACACGCATCCGTCCATCCGTTCAACCATTCATTCATCTGTCCGTCCGTCCGTCTATGCATCCATTTTTCCGTTTGGGCGGGGGAGCGGAGATAACACATTGGGGATGCGCGGTTGTCTATCTATCTATCTATCTATCTATCTATCTATCTATCTATCTATCTATCTATCTATCTATCTATCTATCTGTCTGTCTGTCTGTCTGTCTGTCTGTCTGTCTGTCTGTCTGTCTGTCTGTCTGTCTGTCTGTCTGTCTGTCTGTCTGTCTGTCTGTCTGTCTGTCTGTCTGTCTGTCTGTCTGTCTGTCTGTCTGTCTGTCTGTCTGTCTGTCTGTCTGTCTGTCTGTCTGTCTGTCTGTCTGTCTGTCTGTCTGTTTGTCTGTCTGTCTGTCTGTCTGCCTGTCGTCACGAGCAGACGTGTGCCGAATCGCTCCGCAAATTTTTGAGTTAGATCTCGACAAATTTGTCTTACTTCTAATATAATGAATCACTATCTTGACTACGAAGACGTTAGTGATTGTTTTCGCTGGGGTGGATCAATAAACGATCTAAAAACGTTTATCAATGGTCTTTTGAACGTTGATGAAGACGAAGACGAAGGCGAAACGAAAGAGGACAAAATGCACAAGGCCATCACCTACAAAGTGAAGGACTGCTCCGTTAGATTTTACACTTCTACCAATGTCCTTATGTTACATGGTAAGGAACATGCTGCACTAAGAGAAAGGTTCCATGATGTTTGTGAACGAAACAGGAACCCGGCTTCCAGGACGACTGACAGTAATGGCGAAGCAATCGAAACAGCTCAAAGCGATCTTGTCCTATCCCTCGACAAGGACAAAACGCTTTTCACTGATGAGTTAAATAGTAAACTCGATGTGGATTCTTCAATCCCAAGTTCGAGGATAAGCTTTGAGAATGGCGAGCAAACCATGCCGAAAATTGTTTGCGACCATGCAGTTGTGATGAACGAACTGGCAAATCTAAGAGCCGAGATACAAGACATCAAAGACAAGTGTTTTGTCAAAGCTCCTGGTAGACATGAAAAAGAATCTGAGCAGCTTAGCAACGATTTACTAGAGTGCCGGATGGAAATTAAGGAACTTAAAACTCAAATAAAAATCCAAGACGAATACACCAAACGACTTGAAGAAGAGAAGTCTAGCTTGGTTACAGCTATCAAACTACTTATGCAGGACGCCAGTCCAAATACCAAAACTCCCACTGGCGATAACAACGATAATGAAGCTAGAGAACACAATCCAAAGAAAAAGAAGAAAAAGACGAAATCTTCTACAGCAAAGGAAAATAAGAACTCTGGACAAAATGAAGTCACTAATGTTGATGACTCACCTAAGCCGAAGACCAGCGATGAACGCAAGAAGACGATCATAATAGGAGATTCGATTATATCCAAACTTAAAGGATGGAAGATGTCCGACAAATCCAACAGAATCAGTACAATATCTATTTCTGGTTCAAGAGTTGAAGATATGAAGGACTATATCAAGCCTACCCTTAAAGCAAAACCTGACAATATGATTGTTCACATTGGCACAAATAATCTTCGTTCCGAAGAACCCCAAGTTGTCGCTGAAAAAATCGTCAACATCTGCGAACAAATCGAGAGAAATTCCCCCGATACCACAATAGCTGTCTCCGAATTAACTGCTCGACAAGACTCTTCAGAGCTAGAACATAAACGTGTCGCGGTCAACAAAATTCTTCGTTCATTTTCCAAATCAAGGAACTGGAAAATTATATCTCATGATAACATTGATCCAAGCTGTTTAAACGGACGAAAGCTACATCTTAACGCCCATGGAACAATTAATCTTGCGAAGAATTTTAAAAACTATTTAACTAATCTATATTGACCTGTTGATAGAAGCTATGATGTTATGTCTGAAAATTTACAAATCCCGCAGGTAAGAGGTTTTAAAATGGTCTCTTTAAATATTACAAGTCTTCCTTTACACATAGAAGACGTTCGAGCGTGGATAACCCATCAAAATATCGATCTAATTGCCTTTAATGAAACACGGCTTGACAATAACATAACTAGTAATCAAGTAAAACTAAACAACTATGATTTAATTAGAAAAGATCGTAACCGAAACGGTGGTGGGGTTTGTATTTATTTAAAAAATCACATCAATTATAAAGTTCGATACGACTTGATGACAAATAACACTGAAGCCATTATAGTGGAAGTTACCAAACCAAACAGTAAACCTTTTGCTATAGTTGTTGCTTACAGACCACCTGACTGTAACCCTGATATATTTTTTGATCACATTTCAAACGCTGTCAAAGTGCTTGATTACGAAGCAAAGGAAATTTACATGTTAGGAGATCTTAACTGTGACTTACTCAGCAACAGGACGTATCGACCTACTCAACTATTAAACTCGCTTTCCGAAATATACCAACTTGAACAACTTATTGTCGAGCCAACTAGATGCACACAAAATACTAGAACTCTAATTGATGTGATTTTCACCAATTGTTCCAACAGAGTTGTTGCATCTGGAGTGGTACATTTAGGTATAAGCGATCATAGTCTTATTTACGCAATACGGAAGATCGCTATTCCAAATAAGAATACGCATAAAGTTATACATGTTCGAAATATGAAAAATTTCAACGTCATTAGCTTCAAAAACGATTTAACCAATCTCGCTTGGTCAACTATTAATAACTTAGGTGATTCCAATGACCGGTGGGAATTGTGGAAAAAAATGTTTTTGTCTATTGTTGATAAACATGCACCATTCAAACGAAAACGAGTGAGAAACAAAAAGAGTCCTTGGATGACGCCTCATTTAAAACAATTACTAGTTAACCGAGATAAGCTTAAAAAAGCAGCGGTGACATCTAATAATCCCAATGACTGGCAAAACTTGAAATTTGCCCGAAATAATTGCAACAACAAGATTAGAAAAGCTAAAAAGGATTATTATCACCACTTCTTTGAAGCTAACTCGGGAAACTCAAAGGAAGTTTGGAAATCAATTAATGAATTGATGTCTCGCAACTCTAAATCTAACAGTATCCCTTCTCTAAAAATTGGAAACCAAGAAATCAATAATGATGCGCACATATCAGAACGTTTTAACAAACACTTTTCGGAAATTGGATTGAAATTGACATCAACTGATTTTCAGACTACTAAATTGTACTCTGATTATTTGAAAACAGCTAGTTCGGTATTTACTTTGAAACCTACAACACCAAATGTCGTTTTTAAATTACTTAGTTTAATACCCGATAGGAAAGCAACTGGCTTAGACCAAATACCATGTAAACTACTCAAACATGCAGCGCCTATTATTTCTGAATCTTTATGTGACCTTTTCAATTTTTCCATACAAACAGCCGTATTTCCTGACGACTGGAAACTTGCAAAGGTTACACCAATACATAAAAGCGAAGCTAAAGACGACGTAAACAATTACAGACCTATCTCTGTACTCAGTGCCGTATCTAAAGTTTTTGAGCGTATTGTTTACGATCAGTTATATACGTATCTCAATAAAAATAGTTTATTGCATGAAAAACAATCAGGCTTTAGGCCATTTCACTCTACTACGAGTACACTTCTAGATGCAACAACTGATTGGCTTAAAAACATGGATCAGGGACTGCTTAATTCTGTAGTTTATTTGGATTTAGCAAAGGCATTTGACACTGTAAGCCATGACATATTACTCTGTAAGCTCCAAAGTTATGGAGTTGATGCAAATACTTTATCTTGGTTCAAATCGTATTTGCACAATCGCAGACAAAAATGTTGTGTTAACGGCTTTCTGTCAAAAGAACGCACACTTAACTGTGGCGTTCCCCAAGGTTCCATTCTTGGACCATTATTATTTCTCATTTATATTAATGATCTTCTACATTGTCTGCAACATTCCACTGCTCGAATGTATGCTGACGATACTAACATAACAACTACTGGAACATCTATTCGAGAAATAATAAGTCTTGCCAACAAAGATCTCGAAAATATTAGTGAATGGCTAAAAGCAAATAAACTCAGTCTAAACGTAACTAAAACAGAGTACATGTTTGTTGGGTCTGACTATAATCTTGACAAGGTAAGAGATATGCCGCTATTATATCTCGACAGCAAACCTATAAAACGAGTTAGGGTAACCAAATCTCTAGGGGTATATATAGATGAAAGATTATCATGGTTAGATCATATCAACAACATGTCAAAAAAAGTAAGTGCTGGAATTTCAGGTCTTCGACAAGTAAGACGTTTTGTTCCTCAGCAAACTTCAATTACAATATACAAGTCACTAATTCAACCATTGTTCGATTATTGCGATGTTGTGTGGGACAATATGCCTTTGACAACAGCCCACAGACTGCAAAAGCTGCAAAACCGTGCAGCAAGAGTGATTACTTGTCAAGGTTATGAAGTCAGATCTAATGAAATAAGACAACAATTAAAATGGAAAAATCTTACGGAAACACGAGATATGCACAAGTTAATTATGATGTATAAAGTGTTAAACAACATGGCCCCTCCGTATCTACGAGACCATTTTAAAATGTCTACCGTTAATGATATATATTCCCTGCGAAACAGAAAGTTGTGTCTTGTTTTACCTCAAGCACGTACTGAATTCTTAAAAAAAAGTTTTGCATATTCTGGATGTAAAATTTGGAACAATTTGCCGGAAAATGTAAAATGCAGTGAAAACATCAATGAGTTCAAAAGAGGCCTCACATCATGCTTCTAATTAACAATTAATAATTAATTTTAACTTTTGTAAGTTTAGTTCGGCTTTCTTGTAAAGCAGTTTATCAACTGAAGAAATCCCGACTTTAAATAAATCTCTCTCTCTCTCTCTCTCTCTCTCTCTGTCTGTCTGTCTGTCTGTCTGTCTGTCTGTCTGTCTGTCTGTCTGTCTGTCTGTCTGTCTGTCTGTCTGTCTGTCTGTCTGTCTGTCTGTCTGTCTGTCTGTCTGTCTGTCTGTCTGTCTGTCTGTCTGTCTGTCTGTCTGTCTGTCTGTCTGGCTGTCTGGCTGTCTGGCTGTCTGGCTGTCTGGCTGTCTGGCTGTCTGGCTGTCTGGCTGTCTGGCTGTCTGGCTGTCTGGCTGTCTGGCTGTCTGGCTGTCTGGCTGGCTGGCTGGCTGGCTGTCTGGCTGTCTGGCTGGCTGTCTGGCTGTCTGGCTGTCTGGCTGTCTGGCTGTCTGGCTGTCTGGCTGTCTGGCTGTCTGGCTGTCTGGCTGTCTGGCTGTCTGGCTGTCTGGCTGTCTGGCTGTCTGGCTGGCTGGCTGGCTGGCTGGCTGGCTGGCTGGCTGGCTGGCTGGCTGGCTGGCTGGCTGGCTGGCTGGCTGGCTGGCTGGCTGGCTGGCTGGCTGGCTGGCTGGCTGGCTGACGGGCTGGCTGGCTGGCTGGCTGACGGGCTGGCTGGCTGGCTGGCTGACGGGCTGGCTGGCTGGCTGGCTGGCTGGCTGGCTGGCTGGCTGGCTGGCTGGCTGGCTGGCTGGCTGGCTGGCTGGCTGGCTGGCTGGCTGGCTGGCTGGCTGGCTGGCTGCCTGGCTGGCTGGCTGGCTGGCTGGCTGGCTGGCTGGCTGGCTGGCTGGCTGGCTGGCTGGCTGCCTGGCTGCCTGGCTGCCTGGCTGCCTGGCTGCCTGGCTGCCTGGCTGCCTGGCTGCCTGGCTGGCCTGGCTGGCCTGGCTGGCCTGGCTGGCCTGGCTGGCCTGGCTGGCCTGGCTGGCCTGGCTGGCCTGGCTGGCCTGGCTGGCCTGGCTGGCCTGGCTGGCCTGGCTGCCTGGCTGCCTGGCTGCCTGGCTGCCTGGCTGCCTGGCTGCCTGGCTGCCTGGCTGCCTGGCTGCCTGGCTGCCTGGCTGCCTGGCTGCCTGGCTGCCTGGCTGCCTGGCTGCCTGGCTGCCTGGTTGGCTGGCTGGCTGGCTGGCTGGCTGGCTGGCTGGCTGGCTGGCTGGCTGGCTGGCTGGCTGGCTGGCTGGCTGGCTGGCTGGCTGGCTGTCTTTTCCATCCACAACAAAACGCCATGCAATGTATTTTCTTTTTGTTTTTTAAAACAGATATTGATGAGTGTGCATCCAATCCTTGTCAAAACGGAGGAACCTGTAATCATACTATCAATGCCTTTAACTGTACTTGTCCTGCAGGTTATAACGGAACTTTCTGCGAGACAGGTACTCAAAAATGAAAACAAAAATTTATTATTTTGTTAATACGTTCTTTCGTTTATTGACCAATTAATAAATCAGTCCAGCCACTATTTTTTATTTATTTATTTATTTATTTATTTGTTTATTTATTTATTTATTTATTTATTTATTTATTTATTTATTTATTTATTTATTTATTTATTTATTTATTTATTTATTTATTTATTTATTTATTTATTTATTTATTTATTTATTTATTTATTTATTTATTTATTTATTTATTTATTTATTCGTCTTTCAATCCATTCATCCATCTATCTATTTATTCATACATTAATCCATCTCTCCAACTATTCAACTATTTGTCCGTCTATATAGATGTTGACGATTGTGCGTCCAATCCTTGTCAAAATGGAGGAACCTGTAATGATAGCCTCAATTTTTTTAACTGTACTTGTCCTCCAGGTTATAATGGAACTGTTTGTGAAACAGGTACTATGGTTAAAAAGTCGTAAAATGTATATCGTTAAAGAGTTATTCTTGATGCTGAGCCAACTCATTCTTCAGTAGATTTATTTAATACTCTTGGTTGGCTGCCTTTTTATACTGATGTATCAATAAGGAGATGCATCATGGCTTGCAAACACTTGACTCGATCGATTCACCAAGTTATTTGAATAACTATAACTAGTGCTTAACAGTGATCGACATAACAAGATGCACACGTAATGTTGACTTATTATTTGTTCCACCAAAACATTCCCGTTCAGCAGAAGGTGGTAGAACATTTTCTGTACTAGCAACAAAGTGCTGGAACAACCTTCCTTTTAACTTAAGATCATGTTTATCTGTTAGTTTAAAATGGGCTCTTTTCAATCAGTGCTTTACTCTTCAGAAAACATGTAATATTTTTACATTATTTTTTGACACCAACTTTACTTAACCTTATGCTATATATTATTTCCCATAATTGTCATTTATTTTTTATAATTAGTTTATATTACTGTAATATCAAATCGTAATTCTAGAGAGCCACGAGTTTATTAATGTTCCACTATTTAGTGCTACCTTCTATAAAAAATGTTTTCAATTCAATTCAAAAAGAGAGAATATATGAAATAAAAAGCAGTGCTTTCTTATCTGTGGTATTACTATGTTTTTTAAATAGATATTGACGAGTGTGCTTCAAACCCATGCCAAAATGGTGGAACGTGTAATGATTTTGTCAATTCTTTCAACTGCACTTGTCTTCCGGGCTATAATGGCACTTTTTGCGAACCAGGTATTTCAAAGTGACCTTATTTGTTTGTCTGTACCTTTTTTATAAATGGATGGGCACAGTAATAGCGTGAGTCTGAGTGCCATTTGAAAAGAACAAACGCGAATGAATTTTTTAAAGACAATTAAACATTAAGTTTCGAACTCTTCTCGCAATTTCACTCTCGTCTTTGCATTAGGCAATATAAACTCTGGCGAGAATTTTCTATTTTTCAAATAATATACATAAAGAAAGTTGGGGCTTAATGTACAAAAGAATCGTTTTCACTCACGTGATCGGTGGCCCCATTGAGGTGGTAAAACAGTACGAAACGTTTGAATAAGAATAGATTTAAATTCCCATAGGACAAGGATTGTGCATCAATATGGCCGCCATTTCATTGTTTCTGCATGTGCACCAATATGGCCGCCGTGACGTCAGATGAAAACCAAGAATAAGTACAAGCTTACAACTCGTTAAAGTTTCACCGTGGTTTAAAAACACTTATTTCATTCACTAAATACGTCAAAAGTTTTAGTCAAGCCATCTAACATTCTTTAGTCTCATTTCTGCCAATATAAAGCAAAATTTACGCTATATATTTAATCATATATAGTAAAAGTCTTTTTACAAACCATGATTTCATCAAAATGTTCTTCAAGAACTCAAAGTTTTGGTCACCATATTGGATTTTCTTGTGAAAGAAAGTGCCATCTTTCAAAATCTACATAAGCATTTGACGGTTTTCCAAAAGTTTCATACTCAGTGAAGTGCGCACTGTATTTTATTTTTCTGCACTGTATTGCATTAAAATTTCATTCCTCTTAGCGTACATTTATTATAAAATACATTTTCATGTATGTTATAATACAAATAATAAATGAAATAGACCCTACAGCTCACCTATTCATTATAATCAAGGTAGTGTTTATTCCTACTTTATTGCTTTCATTGTTAGACTTTGATGAATGTCTGTCTAATCCATGTCAAAATGGTGCAACTTGTAACGAAAAAGTGAATTCATTCAATTGTACATGTCCTGAAATGTACACTGGTGTATTGTGTGAAATTGGTAATAACATTATTTTGCTTTACTACCTTTGATACCTTTGATTGAGTGATTGCACTTGATTGCATTGCACTTGATTGCTTAAAGTGTCTATATGAAGCGAAAATTAAGTCTGCCTTTTGCAGTTATTTCAGTGTTTCCTTGCTTTGTTATTGGAATATTTCTGTTCGTTTGATATGCAAATTAAACATCTTGACTTTACACGTGCTTAATTGTTACCGGAGAAGGTCTTATCTATTATGAAATATAATCACTTGAAAATTCTACATGTTTGTCGTTGTGGGAGAAACGTACACACATGCTTTCTACGAATTAAGTTGGTTTAATAATAACATGCATGCAGCAATATAACTTTCTTCGATAAGTCGTTATCACTGAAATATATCTATACAATGAAGCAAGGAAAAGAAAAACTGCAAGAGATGTAAGTTACTTTGTTGTTTTAATGTGTGTGTTTTTAATACTCAAAGTGGTTCTCTGATGAAAATATTGTCGGTAATGTTTCTGCATAATCCTAAAGATATTATGGTACTTGATAATTGTGCAAAGTTTCATTTCGAAATTCCCCAAAACAAAGTTGTATTTTATGTGCGAAGTTTGTATTTTGGAGCACCGCCATTAAATTGGCCGTGTTTGAGAAGAATGAGTTGAGGAGCACTTATGACGCCATAGACTCAATAAAAACAAAACATCAATATTGTTCTCAACAAAAGGGTCATTGTTGTTATTGAGTTTCTCAAGCTCGGTCACTTTAATGGCGGCGCTCTAAAATACAAACTTCACACGTAAGATACCACCTTTTCTTCAACGAATTTTGAAATGAAGCCGTTGCACGATTACCATCTACCATAATATCTTTAGAATTGTGCAAAAACATTGCCAACAATATTTTCATCAGACAATCACTTTAAGATAAAGACATATTTTTTTTTCATTAAGGTACTTTAAGATTTTAGGGTTTAAGAGAAACGTATAACTGTATTATATCTTTATATCTTTTGTAATTTTAATAGATGTTGGGTTTGTGTTAATTCCATTGTCTGCACATGAATTTGGTCAACCCATGTCCGTAGAATGGAATATGACTGAAGGCACAAACCTAACTGTGACTGTATTTTATAACGAAATTCCATGCTGCAACTCCAGTGTTCTCAAAGATAATAGAGGTCTGTGTATCTGCTTAGTCTCTGACTCAGATAGTTTTGACACTGATGGTGTAGTCGACATACGTGCTGTGGCTTCAGATCTAGTTTTCAGTGCTACCAAGACTACGCAAGTTGAGATTCTAAAGAGGATTGTAAACGTATCAATTTCAGTGCTGACGACTGACACGGATTTTAAGTCCAGAACTGAAAAACGGGGAAATCTGGAAAACATTTTTCCAACGGAATATCCTGTAACGTTTAATTTTTCTTATTTTGACGGTCCATTAAGGCTTCTGGAGTGGACTCTCGCTTGCAGCATTAGTGGTGTTACCAGATACACACAATTCTTTTTTGACAAGGTCTTCCCAGGCAACGTCAGTCAACGTTGTAATATTACTTTGGTCCTGAAAAACAATGTTAGTACAGTCATTGCGTCAAGATCTATTGAACTAAAAGAAAGTATTGTTTTTACCAGTATGACAACCGACGGTCCTAAGAAAGCAAATCAAACTATCAGTTTTATGATTTCGTTTGAAAAGTTTGGTACAGATTCATGCATGACGGTTGATTTGAGAGACAATAGCTCACTCCTCGTATTTGGTGGAATTTCGTGCGAAACGAAGTTTGATGTTTCTCAGATTAATCCAAATATCGTCACAAATCCACGTCTGATATTCTCGGAAAGGAACTCAAAAACTCGTCAGATTGTTGTCCATCATCGTTATCGTCAGCCTGGGACGTATTCGGTGAACATGAATGTGTCAAATGATATCTCCATGGTAACAGAAAAGACTGTTGCTGTTGTTTTGGATTTTGATTGTAAAAATCCCAATGTGACTATAACAGGTACGACATTGAAATATGAGAATGTCTTGTATTTCTTCTTCTAAAATTCACTAATAATTCATGATGTTCCAGCCAACCCAATTTCTAAAAGTACGTCACAAGGATATCCCTATAAAGCCTATACAAATTGGCTTAATAAAAATGCTAATTGTTACAACCACTAGTGCATGCAGACTTGGCGAGAGGGGAGGGGGGTGAGTGGGGGGTCAGCCTGGTCATTAACCAGGGGCACATGGCCTAAAAGGGGCCCATTTTTAACAAAACAAAAGAATATACTATATTAACTGTGGAACATTAAATGTGTTCTATATAATAATAAACAACTGATGCCTTTTTAAATATCATTAATTTTTAAATTACATCGGGTCCTTAATGCATGATTTATCACTGTCAGCCCTTGGGCGTTTTAAGACTTTGAGGGATTGTGGTTTTATTACTGCCATGGGAGGAGTCCTTTATACTGTAGCTTCTTTACTACCATGGTATAAACCTTTATGAATTAATAAAATGTGACAAAGCGCCTTTGATATGCCTCGACACGGCCACATTGAAAGATCCTTAGGTGTAATTTGATTGTAATGATACACGTTTGATGTATTCTAATTAAAAACCATTATGATTATTATTATTATAATTATTATTATTATTATTATTATTATTATTGTTATTGTTATTGTTATTGTTATTGTTATTGTTATTGTTATTGTTATTGTTATTGTTATTGTTATTGTTATTGTTATTGTTATTATTATTATTATTATTATTATTATTATTATTACCATTTTCTTGCTTTTGCAGCTGTCATTACCACAGAAACGGGTGCATGGTTGGGGGCCCATAAATCTTTTTTGGGCAAGGCTCAAAATTTCCTAAGGCAGCCCTGCTTTTCTAATACTACCACTAGTGTTTGTAACATATCCCAAAGGAATTCTTTATTATATGGCACTTATTTTCACAAGGTGTTTTAAAAACATTTGCATCTATATTGTATGGAATATACAATCACGAGCCAAAACGGACGCTCATGTTGTAAACACTGCAAATTGTTGGCAAGATGTGGGCATTTTTATTCTGGTATTTGTAGGAAAATTGAGTCACACACATCACAATTATCAGCAAGCAGTTGGCATCACTATCTACTGTACCATCACTATTATTATCATTAAGATTATTATCATCGTCGTCATCCATTGCATTGCCGCCGTCACAACCATCAAACCACTACCATATCGTCGTGTTATCACTAAAAGTGAAGTATTACGAGCAACAAATCGCTGCAACTTTGCTGCGTTGCAAGTTGAAAAGCGTTGCTGTACGTATTACCACCCACCTTAAACATTGTCACGCAACAATGATTTTGTTGCAAGTTGAATCAGCATGTTGCAGCAATTAGCATAACACAACAATTTTTTTCAACTTGCAACAAAATCATTGTTGCGTAACAATGTTTAAGGTGGGTGGTAATACGTACAACAACGCTTTTCAATTTGCAGAAAGTTGAAGAACAATATTGCCCGTATTACCTCACCTAATTTAATATAAGCCGTCAATCGCTTCATGTCAATGACCATCGTCATCAAATTTATCGTCCTCGTACTTACCTGCGCCATTGTCTTATTGATTATTATTGTTACTGAGTCATGTTTCGTTATCATTATACATTAAATCATTTAGGTTTAACTCTCAATTCTTCAAACACATTGAACGCAGCTCGAGTTTATCGATCAGTTCCTATTGCCTTGTCAACGGAAAATCAATTGAGCTGTGAAAAAACTCGTCAGACAACAACATCTTGGACGGTGTTCAAATTTGACGATGATCCCAGAAACACCTTGAAGGTTGAAAGTCTACGCAAAACACTATATCACACAGATCGTTCTTCCACGGATCTTTTACTCCCAGAACGATATCTACCATATGGTTTCTACCAGGTCAGTGCAAGGGTGGAGATGAAAGACTTGCCTGATGTTTTTGGAAGTGATTTGCTGTATTTGCAGGTTGTACAAACACCTTGGATTAAAGCTGCTGTGACAAGTGGTTCATTTTATACCGTCCCCTTTGGCAATCTGGTGAGTTGAACTTGCCTGTACGATAACAAATTAACAACGTTTTTAATTTGGAAGAATAATTATTGTTTTTTGTTTTTCCATTAAATGTTTTTTTTCTTTTAGGGTTCATTGAATGCATCAAACTCGTTTGATCCAGATTTTGGTGGCACAGATGGAATGATGTTTTCCTGGTACTGCAGAGATGTAGATGACGATGAATTTCTCCTGTCAAACTTAACTCATGAAGTTCTTTTGTCCATTCCTCAAGTAAACGACAGTTTTCTTCCTCCGTCAGCTGATGTAAGCTATTAGTTGGTCATCCCAAACTCTGTACACTGAAACAAACAAACAAACAAACAAACAAACAAACAAACAAACAAACAAACAAACAAACAAACAAACAAACAAACAAACAAACAAACAAACAAACAAACAAACAAACAAACAAACAAACAAACAAACAAACAAACAAACAAACAAACAAACAAACAAACAAACAAACAAACAAACAAACAAACAAACAAACAAACAAACAAACAAACAAACAAACAAACAAACAAACAAACAAACAAACAAACAAACAAACAAACAAACAAACAAACAAACAAACAAACAAACAAACAAACAAACAAACAAACAAACAAACAAACAAACAAACAAACAAACAAACAAACAAACAAACAAACAAACAAACAAACAAACAAACAAACAAACAAACAAACAAACAAACAAACAAACAAACAAACAAACAAACAAACAAACAAACAAACAAACAAACAAACAAACAAACAAACAAACAAACAAACAAACAAACAAACAAACAAACAAACAAACAAACAAACAAACAAACAAACAAACAAACAAACAAACAAACAAACAAACAAACAAACAAACAAACAAACAAACAAACAAACAAACAAACAAACAAACAAACAAACAAACAAACAAACAAACAAACAAACAAACAAACAAACAAACAAACAAACAAACAAACAAACAAACAAACAAACAAACAAACAAACAAACAAACAAACAAACAAACAAACAAACAAACAAACAAACAAACAAACAAACAAACAAACAAACAAACAAACAAACAAACAAACAAACAAACAAACAAACAAACAAACAAACAAACAAACAAACAAACAAACAAACAAACAAACAAACAAACAAACAAACAAACAAACAAACAAACAAACAAACAAACAAACAAACAAACAAACAAACAAACAAACAAACAAACAAACAAACAAACAAACAAACAAACAAACAAACAAACAAACAAACAAACAAACAAACAAACAAACAAACAAACAAACAAACAAACAAACAAACAAACAAACAAACAAACAAACAAACAAACAAACAAACAAACAAACAAACAAACAAACAAACAAACAAACAAACAAACAAACAAACAAACAAACAAACAAACAAACAAACAAACAAACAAACAAACAAACAAACAAACAAACAAACAAACAAACAAACAAACAAACAAACAAACAAACAAACAAACAAACAAACAAACAAACAAACAAACAAACAAACAAACAAACAAACAAACAAACAAACAAACAAACAAACAAACAAACAAACAAACAAACAAACAAACAAACAAACAAACAAACAAACAAACAAACAAACAAACAAACAAACAAACAAACAAACAAACAAACAAACAAACAAACAAACAAACAAACAAACAAACAAACAAACAAACAAACAAACAAACAAACAAACAAACAAACAAACAAACAAACAAACAAACAAACAAACAAACAAACAAACAAACAAACAAACAAACAAACAAACAAACAAACAAACAAACAAACAAACAAACAAACAAACAAACAAACAAACAAACAAACAAACAAACAAACAAACAAACAAACAAACAAACAAACAAACAAACAAACAAACAAACAAACAAACAAACAAACAAACAAACAAACAAACAAACAAACAAACAAACAAACAAACAAACAAACAAACAAACAAACAAACAAACAAACAAACAAACAAACAAACAAACAAACAAACAAACAAACAAACAAACAAACAAACAAACAAACAAACAAACAAACAAACAAACAAACAAACAAACAAACAAACAAACAAACAAACAAACAAACAAACAAACAAACAAACAAACAAACAAACAAACAAACAAACAAACAAACAAACAAACAAACAAACAAACAAACAAACAAACAAACAAACAAACAAACAAACAAACAAACAAACAAACAAACAAACAAACAAACAAACAAACAAACAAACAAACAAACAAACAAACAAACAAACAAACAAACAAACAAACAAACAAACAAACAAACAAACAAACAAACAAACAAACAAACAAACAAACAAACAAACAAACAAACAAACAAACAAACAAACAAACAAACAAACAAACAAACAAACAAACAAACAAACAAACAAACAAACAAACAAACAAACAAACAAACAAACAAACAAACAAACAAACAAACAAACAAACAAACAAACAAACAAACAACGGCAACGTGCGTAAAGATATTTATAACAAGAGTGTAGAAGTTCGCGCTTTTCATAAAGAAAATTGGCGCAGAGGGACTGAAAGAATTATAAAATCTAGGCTAGGACCCTTAAAGTTCCTAAAGTTCCACACTATGTCTTATGCATTACCTGGTTGTCCACAAAAACTGTTTACTAATAATCGTAATTCTTTTAACATTTTTTTCTACAGTCAGATGGTTGTTTTGGAACAGGTCGTGGTCATTTAAATGAGACAAAGTACCTGCTCGAGCTTGACACTAGAACCATGTTAGAAGATAAAACGTTAGTTTTGAGGGTTTATGTTTATAATTGTAATTTTACACTGCATCTCTGTTCGCGTGGCTGACTTTTGGTTAACTATATATTGTTAAATAGTGTTAACTTCGTCGGTTGGCTTGTTGGCTAGAGCTTTAGATAGCATACTATTTAACGCAACTATTGCTTTGTTGGTTATTGAATTACTAGATGGTCAATTCTTATTGAATGGCTGCATGGTTGATTGAACGACTAGCTGGTTTGTTAATTAGACGGTTTAGTTAGCTGGTTAGTTGATTGAATTTCGGGTGGTTTCCTGGTAGGTTAATTGGTTGGTTAGTTTGTTGGTTGGACGATTGATTAGTTGGTGGCTGGTTGGGTAGTCGGTTGCA